>LR567212.1:0-11576 GCA_900536345.3 Caenorhabditis sp. 39 LS-2015 | reverse complement strand
AGGTGATAAAGTTGAAATTCCATTTTCAGATAAGCTCCGTGAACATGGCATCCATATCGGCTACGAAGAGCTCGAAGGGATAAAGGATCACTTGAATCATGATGACTGACTTCTGATTTCAATTTAACACTTTTCAATGAAAATTCAACTATTCCAAACTTTTTTTTGGTCCCAGCAGCGGGGCATCTAAGCCTTTTCAGCGGTTTTTGCCAGCTTTTAGTGTCCTCTTTCTCTGCGCTCTCTCAGCGCGCCCGTAGTCTATCTATCTCCCTCTCTCGCGTATGTCTCCGTCTCTACTCTCTCGTAGTGTTCTTTTTCAAAATTTGAGCTATTTCTTACTTGTGTTTTCACTTTTTCTGCTAAATACCACTTTTCTATTTATATATTAAGATGTCAAATTGCACCATAACGTTAGCTACGTGGGCATCAAACCTGTACCGAAAATGGTACTGCTTTCGGTGGTTTTTGCTTTCAGTAGCTTTTACAGGGGCTTCTAACTTCTTGTAAGTCCAAAAAACTTGAGCACATGGTATTCTTTGTACTGATCGTCAGAAACTCTGTTTTCTGATCTGTTCCGTTAACTTTAATTGTCACAGAAGAAACCACGAAATGATAAGGCTGATCAGGGAAGTATAGTCTATTGTCGGAGATTGCAAAGAACCAATACGAAAAACGGAATGGTTGACACGTGTCGTAGAATGGTCGGGATGGCCGGAATCGTTTGGATCCTATTCTGGACATTTTAGAGGCATTTTGAGTCAAGTTCCGCTTACAATTAATCGAATCGACTTGCTCAGCCGTCCGGCCGTGCGAAAGCTAGGCCAACACCGACTAGTGTCGATTTACGAGAGGCGCTCCGCAATTTCTTCGTTTTTAAAGCGAATTTCACCGATTTTTCCCATTTTCCTCAAAATTTGGCATTTTTCACTTCTTCTTTGCTCAATGAAATTGAAAATCAAGTTGTAAGCGCGTTTTCATCGGCGTTTTTCAGGTTTCTGCAAGCTTACAAGGCAAAAATTCGATTTTTTGCATTTTCCTCTGAATTTCGCTTGCAAATCTTGTTTTTCTATGAGTTTCTGTTGATTCTAACAGGATATTTTTCAATTTTCATCAAAATTGTCAATTCCAACTGTTTTCCGGAACAGAAAATGTGTTTTTAGATGAAGAAGGAACCTAGCTTTCGGACGCCGGCCAAACTCTGAAAAAACTCAAATCCAAGTGTTAATAGCTTTATTTAGTTTTTAAAAATTCATATAGTTTCTTTATCACTTCCCAAATTCCCGATCTACGCATGAATTGACGTCTTCTTGCACACGTAGGCCCTCATCACGGTGCTGCACGCCTCGTTGTTCCAGTTCTCGTACCATTTGTCGTGCGAGAGGTCCGGGGCGGTCTCGACGCACAGTTCCTTGCCCGGATTGTCGGGTTGTTTGGGTGCCCAGTTGAAGTAGTCCGATGGGGTTCCGTCTGTCCAGACCCAGTCTTTTCCAACTTGATGCATACCGATCCAGGCCAGGTCTTTCGGGTTTCCTTCTTTGACTCCGCATGAGGCGAGGTCTGGAAGAAGGAGGTGGTTGCGAAAGGTTGCGAAACGTCAGGGTCCACTTACTATTCACAAAAGTGTTCTCAAGCTCCGAGTGCACCGATGCCAAATGTCCGTTGAGCAGCACACACGCGGCCTCCGCGTCATCCCACTTCAAACTATGATACACTCGATAACAGAAGTCGGTCGGAGCGAAATATGTCCATCCTTGGTCGCAAGACGGGACGCAATTCTTTACGGGACATGGTGCAGGTGTTGGGCAAGTGGTTGCTGGAAATAGGGAACATGGTACTCGGCAGAAAAGTAGGTGATTTGCTTTGGCGGATATCTGGGTTATTGTAGGTGATATCAAAAAGTTGTCAACTACAAAAATGTGCCAAATTTTAAGGGCTTCAACTTCTCAGTTGATAGTTTTTCAGTATCTCTTTTCGTTTTTAAGATAGATGTCAAAATACGTGAAATGTCTTCTAGGCCTTAAGGTACAGTACCCCTCGGGAAAGTAGGTCATTTATTCTGATTTATATCTCGGTTACGGTAAGTGATATCAAAAATTGAATAACTACAAAAATGTGCCAAATTTCAAAAGCTACAACTTCCCAGTTGACAGTTTTTTGATATCTTTTACGGTTACCGAGATATCTTCTTTCAAAGCAACCCCCCTCACTGCAACTCACGAATCGGCGTAGTAATCGGCGGACACGTGGCAGTCTGAATGACGGGCGTCACACAAACATACGGGCGGTACGAAGTGCATCCGATGGCCGACCAGGTGCCGTCTCCCTTGTCCTGTATTCCGCAATCGCTTCCCTGCTGCGGCTCGCCACTCTGCCAGGCCGAGTAGTCGAAAGTCACGCCATCGGTCCATTTCCAGGTCCCCGAAACTTCGAGGTCGTTGGCACCGATCCAGTAGTCAGAATAGTTGGATTTCTTGAAGGAAACTGCGGCATTGGACTGGACGAGCACGTTTTCCTGGCCGTTCTGAATCGAGGCGAGGTGACCGCCGAGCAGGTTGCATTGCTCTTCGGCGAATGCGAATTGGGCGGGGGCGGTGAAGTATTGGTAGCAGCTGAAAGGGAAGTGGTTGCGAAGTGTCGGGGTTGAGAGTTATGCGGTTTTGGAACGTTGTGGTTGCGAAAGGTCGCAGTCAGATGTACAGTTTGTAATATGTCGCGGTATTATAGTTTGGTGGTTGCGAAACGGCAGTCAGTTGTAAAAGGTACAAAATTCCGTGGTCTTGAAGTTTGGTAGTTGCAAAACGTTGCAGTTTCAGAATTTTTCAGGTTTTAACAGGTACGACGTTTCGCAACCGCGAAATTTCTAGTTACTCGACTTGAGTCAACCTTCGTCCTCAAAAGGTTAAACGTGGTTGCGAAACGTCGCACTTATGAAACGTCGTGGTTGCGAAACGTCGTAGTTCATCAAAAACCCATAGGTACGACGTTTCGCAACCGTAACATGTTTCCTTTTGACTCCGAAGTTGACCCTTTCTCATCAAAAATTTAACGGTTGCCAAACGTCGCACCCAATGTCCAACCCAACTTACCGATTGAAATGCGAATTGTAAATCCCTCCAGTATTACACGTCTGCGCCGCCGTTTCTCCGACAAAAAACGCGAAAACCGAGAGGACGACAAGGAAACCGTACCGGACAGCCATGCCTACAAGATACTGAGTGTATCAGTTATCAGTTATCACACACAAACTTTGTGAATTTTCGATTTTAATGGCACAGTACATAAAACAGGCATGAGAATCGCGTGGAGGAGGGGAGAAGAAGGAGGAGGAGCGGCAATCGGGAGGGGGGAATTAATGCGATTAACGACGGTGTCTCCGGGTTGGAATTGGAATTGGGGAAATATGAATGAAAATGGACAGAAAGTGTGTGATAAGAAAACGTGAAAAGAGAGGAAGAAGAAGGAGCAAATGACGAGAAGAAAAATGGAAAATTAACTGGAAAAAAACAGGAACATGGTGCCGGACACCTAGAATATCTACCCCGACGTTTCGGAACCAAGTAGAAGTACTTGGGAACTGTGCTCCAAGTCATAATTTGCATTGGTATAACCAGAAAGGTTTCAGTTGAGAACAGGGAGAGACTTCTATCCATGATATATACTCCGACGTTTCGCAACCAGGTAGAAATGCTCGGAAGCCCCTCCTAATACTGCATTTTCCTTTGAGGAGCGGTCTTTTGAGCGCAAAAAACGACGAGAGAGAGAGAGAGAATTGTTTTTTCGCAAAATGAGCTACTTGGTCTAGACAATGCATGCCGTGACGCGGCAGGCAACGCGCGACGCTCGCAACGCGTACAGTCAATTTTTTCGCAATGTTGGTATTACTGGAAGAGCTTCCATCTGCTGCCTTTGGGAAGATCGTTCTCCAAGAGGTCTTTGAGCAGATTTTCCTCTTCCTGTGTCTTTTTACCCATAAAACCGCGAATTTCGTCAAAATTCCGCCTGTCGACGAGAATCGGGAGAAGGATTCAGCGCCAGACGAATTCCGGTACAAAAACAGGGCGAGTTTCAAAAGGACCCGAAGCCGGTCGTATATTTCTCAATAGAGCGCACTTTCTACGATTGTTCCAGTGCCACCCACGCGCACGGCTCCCATCAATCAATCGATACCATCCGCAGATGGTCAGTGCGCGCGCTCTCGGTCTCCCGCAGTCCATACTCGCGAATTATGGTGGTCACCGTTCGAAAGTTTGTTCAGCGACACGTATTACACTGTTCCAAAACGGATGAACCAAAAGTGGAATCGACGATTTCCGAAGAGCATTCGGGGATCGAAATGTGAGTTGTAACACGAGTCCATTTGCCTATCGTCATCCCCCTTTTTCAGTGTCTCCGTTGCATACTTAAATATAAACTGTGTAATCACAACAAGCATATTTTACATTCCGCAAATCGAAAAAACGATGGATGTGCTGCTGACGAAGAGGCAGATCGACGAGAACAATCAAGTGGTTCAGGCGAATCAAAACTTCTATTCGAAACGCACACAGTTTCACATAATCAATGTGCTGGACACCGAGAACTTTCGCAACAAAACGGTTACAGTAACGCTAGAGTTTGAATGGCAAGTCAGAGGTGAGTTCCCGGCGATGGAGCACGAAAAGACTTGGGATTTTGGAAAGTTTGATCGTAATTTGACGAATGTGACGTTAGCGGTTGAGGAGAAAAAATTTCATGTTAACAAAGTGGTGAGTCATGGGTTTTTTAAGCACCGACCTTTCGCAACTTTTCCTATTTTGAAATTTTCCAGATTCTCGCCACCCATTCTTCCTACTTTCACACCCTCTTCTTCGGTCCAAACTCCATAGAATTCGCCCCAGAATCTGAAATAAAATTGAAAAACATCTCGGCCGAAACTCTACAATCTCTCCTCGAAATCCTCTATCACACACCCAATGTGCATATCGATAACGCAGAAGATGTTCTGGAAGCCGGCAGAATGTACAGTATCCCATTGGTCAGTGACCATTGCAAACAAGTGATCGTAGAGGATGGAGGAAGGGTGCCGAGGGATGAGAGACGACGGTTGGCAGAGGAGTTTGGGATTAATTGGGGGGAAATGAAAGAAGAGATATAATTGAACACATAATTGCATGATAATAATGATAATAAACTTTTATCGAACTCAAAATCTGTTTTCCTGATGTATTCTGTCATTCTTTGGAACTTGATATCCAAAAACTCTATGTATTACACGGATCGGTGTCTCGGCTGGTCCAATTGCGAAATGGGTAACAGCATAACTACTGCAAAAATTCAAATTTTCCACATTATTTTTCTAAAAAAATATCTTCTTGAGCCGTCGGAAAATAGAAAAAAAAATTAGCTTTGGTTGTCAAGGAGTAAAAGGAGAACCCATGAAATGATATTAAGATTGATCAAAACAAAAAGACCTAATAGTCAAGAACTTTTGAATTTACGAATTCAATGTTCAGTCGCGTCTATGTTGCAGAAAACATATTCAAAATTTATAATTAAGATAGAAACTCTTTATGATTACATCGTATTAGGAAAAGTTAGCACTCTTTGACGTTTTTAAAGAACAAGTAAAATGTTGGAAATGCCATTGACAATAAAATCTAGAAGTACATAATGTCCGCGACGTTTCGCAACTTGCCAAATTAGCTGCTGAGGATGGTTGCGAAACGTCGGGGCGCTTTTTGAAACAAAAAAACTATGATTAGGATGCGAGTAAATGAGAGAAAAATATGGTTAAACTTCATCGGGCTCTTGTCGGTCCGTGTAGCTGAATGTGGTTTTGGTGAACATGTCTTCCTGAAAATAACTGGTGTTGGAAGTGCGCTCTATAGCAAAAAAGGGTTTGATGGACCACATTGGGACTTTCCCTGTTGAAAACGCGCTCCAATATACCAATGAAGCGCAATTTCTCCCAAACCGTACCTTCAACAACTGCACAATGTCCGGCTGGGTGTCTTTCTCGGGATCCGTGAAAAACTGCCTCTTCCACTTCTCATCGGTCCTCAGCAACCGCGAGAACGTCGGATCCAAGAACGATTTGGTGATTCTAGCCATGCCATGGTTCTTTCCCGGCCAATGCTCGACAATTCTGGCCATATGGACGTGTTTCGGCTCGGGGAGCAAGTCATCGGGCCAGTTGATGACGACGGACGGCCGGAGCAGGCCAATGTGTCGTTCCATGATGGCCGGATATTCCGAGATGAGTGGACGGATGTATGGTGCGTCGGCTTCGGTCACTGAAACGGTTCATTTGTGGATTTCATCGAAAAAGCGACTTACTCATCAACACACAAGCCGCCAAGGCGTCTTCCAGTGCTTCGGGGAACAGGTATCGCCCGAAGAATCGGCAGATGGCCAGCCGTTTTTCCCAGGTGTATCGCTCGATGGTGTTGATGTCGGAGAGCATTCGGAGAGCCGCCAGGACGACGTCGTGGTCCTCGTCGACGTCGAATTTCCGTTTTTTCGGATCGTCACGGTTGGAGAGGTCCGGGTGCTTCGAGTAGATGAGCAGGAGGTATCTGGAAATTGGCTCTATTGCAAATGCGCTCTATCGAAACTATATCTCCTTACTTATGACACAACAACCGTTTGCCGCGGCAATTCAAATCCCAAATTTCTCCTTTTCCGAAAAGATCGACGGGCGCAATGATGTCAACGTCCTCCCGGTGATGCATGTACTTCAGCGTCGCATAGTGCCACGTCACGCCGAACATTCGATCCGGACAGTCGCTGAAAAAGCAAATTGCATCATTGATGATAACAGTTTTGCAATGCTATGACGCTTATCAGTAAGCCGTTAACTATGCGTCTCTTTTTTCCACAAAAAACTCACGCCGCATGCTTCTCGAGCACCAATTTGAAGCCATACTTGGCGAGTTGCTCTCGCGGCACCGAGTTCTCGTTGACAGTCACGGGGCTCTGGCGGAAGTGTTGAAGGAAGAAGAAGACGGTCATCGGGTATTCCAGCGTCACCGTCCACATGTTCTCGAATGTCTCGAGAAGGGAATTGAGGCTGAGCACGTTGTGTTGGATGTGATCGTTGAGGGACGGGTTGAGCATCGAGAGCAGCACTCGGTTCGTGTGGATGTGCATTTTGGCGGCGGTTTCTTCGTTCGGGGCACGGATTCCTTTGACGCGGTAGTGGAAACGGACCTGGAAAAGTGGAGATGGTAAAAAGCATTGAAAAAACCAATTTTATACATTTTCCCGTTTATTTTCATTTATTTCTCTCCTTTTTTTGAAAAAAACCAGTTAAACTCACAAAAAAGGAGAGAAATCAATGAAAATAAGCTGGAAAATGAATAAAAATGCTTTGTACAATCAAAATGAGTGTTCCCGTAATCTAGAAGCGTGGCGGGAGCAAACATCGCCACTTTGTTTGAATTTCATAATAAATTAGTTCAATTCTTCGAAATTTGCTCGAAAACGAAGAGTTTTTGATGAAAAATTGAGAAAAATCTGAAAATTTTGAGCCTAAAATTGCTAATTTTCGCAGTTTTTTGCAATTTTTAATTCAAAAATTGAAGTTGGACTCAACTTTCAAAAAACTCACATTAACATCCAACGGGATCGTGTCGGGTTTCAACAACCCCGCCCTGATCCTCTTCAGCACAATCGTCTGCGGATTGCGTGTCTTGAAATGCGCCTGAACCACCGTCTGCCGCGGAACCGACCATCCCAGAGTGCCGCGAATCGCATGCTCGACGCACCATGTCAGTCCAACCGCTGCGAGGTTGTACAGGACGCGTTTATTGCATCGATTCTGCGGTTCGGTGAAGTAGTTCTGATGATCGGACAGGAATCGCAGTTTCTCTCGGATGAATTCCAGATTCCGGCGGATGATCCGTTCCATGACAGACGGCTCGAGGTCCGTGGTCTCGGCTGGAAGGCCCTTTTCGCGGTAGAAGTTGATCTCCATCTCGTTAAACAATTCGGAAGCCTCTCGGATGCTTCGGGTGTCCGGGGAAAGCCAGATCGGCTCGTTTCGTTGGATATGATCATCGAAGTGATTCATCAGATGGCGCAGTCGATCCGTCATTTGCTCTTCGGGTCGGGAATAGCATCCGTCGATGAGGTCTGAGTCAGAGTCGACGATCCGGGGCATTGTGAGGACGTCTCGGAACGGGACGCGGGTGGTTTGGGCGTCTTTGGGGAGCGGGTGACGCCAGCAGAGACGGGAGCATCGGGAATGGCATTTTAGGAGGCGGGTTCTGGAAATTTGGATGTTATTGAGTGGCGAAACGTCGGGGCGCCAAAAATTTGCAGTACGACACTCCGAAATAACGCAGATGCGCCGTGTTTATTTAGCAAATATTGATTTTGGCGGGAATTCGAACAATTTTCAAATTTTGAATGATTTTCAGCCTAGATTTCTCCAATTTTCATGGAAAAAAACCCCATTTTTGACGAAAATTCAATTCAAGAAAATTTGAAAGTTTTTGGGTGGCGAAACGTCGGGGACGCAAAGATTTGCATCATTTTTAGCCAAATCTAACGATAAAATTTTCCGTACGACGCTCCGAAATTACGTAAGTGCGCTGTGTTTAGCAGAAACTGATTTTGGCGGAAATTTGAAAATTTTTCAAATTTTTAATGATTTTCAGCCCAATTTTTGCCATTTTTCACGGAAAAACTCAGTTTTCAACGCCGCAGCCCAATTTTCGACGAAAATCCGCCAATTTCCAGTCAAATCTCACCTCTCCGTCAACGCGAACGCGATGAACCCGATCATATGCAAATGTCGATGCTCATAGGTGATCTCAACTGAAAACCAGGCGGGCAGCAGCTGCGATTCGATCTGATCCACGAGTTTCTGCACGTGCTGATAGCTCAAATCTTTGGGTATCTCGTTGGCGTTCTGTCCCATGTATTCCATGTAAGTATGGTACATTTTCATGCGAATCGTCTCGCGGATCGACGGTTTCAGGGTGTAGAAGGGGCGTTTTTCGGCTCGGCCGACTTGATAGAGGTACCCTTTGCCGTCGGGGGTGATGACGAAGCGTTCCATGAAGAATGTGCCGCGGCATTCCTGGAAAAATCGATATTTGGGGAGAATTTTGTTATATGATACAAACGAAGTGTTGCAGAGGGTCCCACCACGCTTCTAGATTACGGTAACACTCATTTTGACTATGCGAAGCATTTTTATTGAACTCTTCGATAAAAAACCGCAAAAAGCTTTGAAAAAAGCAATTTTCAAAGCTTTTTGCAAAAAAAACCGATAAAACTCGAAAAAAACGGGTTTTTTATCGAAGAATTCAATAAAAATGCTTTGCACAGCCAAAATGAGTGTTACCGTAATCTAAAAGCGTGGCGGGAGCCTCTGAAGCGCTTTGTTTGAGTTTTATAAAAAATTTGTTTGAAAACAAAGAGATTTTGATGAAAAATTGTGGAAAATTGCTGATTTTCGCAGTTTTTTTTGCGAATTTCAAAAATTTCCAACTCAAAAATTGAATTTGAACACTAACATCCATATAAACCATCAGCGTGTACTGCTTGATATCAGTTTCATCCGTACAGTTCGCCTTCTTGGCCCACATCAACTGTCCCATCAACACCGACTGTCCGGGATCCATGGTAACACACCGTCCGTTCGGATAAATCGTGTCGGGACCCATTCCCATTTTGGTTTCGACGCCCCGAACGACATAGTTGATGATGCGCATCGATGACTCGTTCTCCAGTCGATAGTAGCAGTTGCGTTCGTTGATTTTGATTTTTACGGGCGTTCCGCGGAACGGAATCCACGCGTGATTGTCTTTGGCGACGAACGAGCCGTTTAGGGGCATGGATCGGACGAATGCGCGGCGATTGTACTTCTCGTGGAAACTCTGAAACGTGGGCGGCTTCACAAAAAATGCACATGGGTTCGAATTGCGTTCCTCAAATCGTAAGAGTTGCGATTCAAACGCAGAATGGTATACGTCCCGCCACGAAAATGAAAAAAAAACTACGGTGGAAGGAATGGGCGTGGCTCGCTAATTTTTAATTTTATTTCGAAATCACAGATTTTTTAGTTTTTTGTCGGTTTTTTTACGATTTTCATTTATGTTTCGAGTGAAAATGCTTAAAAACGATTTGAACGAAGCATTTTCACTCGAAACATACATGAAAATCGTAAAAAAAACCGACAAAAAACTAAAAAATCTGTAATTTCGAAATAAAATTAAAAATTAGCAAGCCACGCCCCTTCCACCGTAGTTTTCCATTTTCGTGGCGGGACGTATACCATTCTGCGTTCGAATCGCAACTCTTACGATTTGAGGAACGCATAATAGGCCAATTTGAATTTCGCTGCTGGCGCTGAGTATTCAACGTGCGCGCCGAATACGTATTTAATTAAAAATTCAATTTTGCCAGTTTTTTCCGGATTTTGAGCGTTTTCCGTGTTTTTTCGGGTACATTCTTGCCTTTTCAGAAGATCTTAATAATTTCCAAGTGTTTTCCAACACTATCAACTCAGTTTCTATTTACTTCTTTGAAATTTTCTTGCAGTTCTTACATGTTAGTCTGAAATTTCATCAATCAAATCAATCTTGGCCAAATTTTTTCCGAAAAAGAAAAAACAGGCCAATATTGATTTTATTTCATGAAATTTCAGATAAACAACTGCGAAAAATTACAAAAGTGGAAACTGTGTTGATAGTGTGGAAAACAATTGGAAATCATTGAAATCTACTGCAAAGGCAAGAAAAACACGAAAAAACGCTCAAAATCCGGAAAAAATGACAAAAATTGAATTTTTAATTAAATACGTATTCGGCGCTCACGTTGAATACACAGCGCCAGCAGCGAAATTCAAATCGGCCTAGTGCTCAAGCTAGAGCGCATTTTGTGTTCGGTTCACCGTAAAAACTCACAGCATCCAGTGTAAATCTCGTCAAGTTCTTCGACATTGCACTTCCCTTGCCACAATGTATAAACCAGACCTCGGGAAACACCCACGTCCACTTCTTGCCACTCTTCTTCGGATCCACCTTCTTCCCCACCAAATACATGTACTTTTCCGTGAAAATCAGAGTTCCGGTATCGCAGACATAAAAGTTCTTGACCGGATCAGTCGGCTCGAACTTTATGGCCAGCTTGACGGGTTCTACGACGATTTCCGTGTCGGATTTCGGGCAGACCATGAAGTTTCGGGTGGCACCGCAGCCGTAGAAGTCGCCGTTGATGCATTGGAAAACGGTGTGGTAGTGGCTGGAACCCATCGCGGCGAGCTGTGGAAAAATTTAATTTTTTTTTCAAATTTTTGAAAAAAAAATTGGCGATAGATTCGGTAAATGTTGTCTGTTCTAGCTCAAACTTGGTGTAATTTCAGTGAAATTGCCTGGAATCAAACTCAAAAATTTTACGGAAAAAATTCTGTGGATTTAGAAGCACAACGTCTCCTAAATCTTCAGAATTTTTATTGGAAGTTCTAGAGTTTGATTCGAGGCATTTTCACTAAAATTTCACCAAACTCGAGCTAAAACGGACGGAATTCAATTTCCAGTTTTTCGAAAAATCAATATTTTTTGAACACCTAAATTTTGTCATTTTGA
>LR567200.1:1893-30694 GCA_900536345.3 Caenorhabditis sp. 39 LS-2015 | reverse complement strand
CGAGCAAGTGAAGTCGGCGTCGTTGAGATTCTGATTGTCTCCAGAAGCCAACTCGGCTCCCATTCCCAAACCTTCAGCCTGAAAAATCGAGATGATACTTGAACCAATTACACCTTCATAAATAATAAGCCAATCATCATCATCTTCCGTTCGAGCCACTCTATATCGACGATTCGAAGAGAAAACCATTCAAAAAGAATGCAGAAAATAGGTGTTGGTGAGAGAATCAAACCACTGCACACATTCCAGGGGAAAAATTTGCTGAGCAGAAGAAATGAGAGGGGATTCTGGCGAATTGAACTAATCGATATTCGTAGAGAAGTTTGGGGGAAAGCATTTCAGGCAAAAGAAAGAACAGGTGGGATGGAAGAAAAGGGCAGCACGGGGTGCGGGCGGATCAAAACCTGGGCGGCGCCGGATCGATCTTTCCGCGAACGATGTCGGATTTTCGAGGAGAGGTGACGTAAAAGCAGCGCGTTCGCGCCATTGGCGTCAACGTTCTGCAAAAGGATTAGGAGTTAGAAGGGGGTGAGAGGGGCAGGTGTCTATGGGGGAAGTGGGTGGCATCTGGAGAATCAGGAGATATTAGGAGTCACGTCGCAAACAAGATAACAAACCATCACACGCACTGATACCTTGATTTGTCTCTCGAACATCTCCAAGTTAAGCACGGAACATTTGTTCATGAGTCCGGCCATCGAGGTGAAGAACCGCACGTCTTTCTTCAACTGGAGGTATTCTATGAGCATCTGAAACGACATAAAGGGAATGATCAACGTCTTCTGCTATTCGGAACCTTCTGAATCTCCACGTTTCCTCCGCTGAGCAAATGAATGCCCAGTTGAAGAGTTTGTGCGACCATCTCGTTTGGTTCTCCTCCAGAAGCAGAGAGATACATCAGACACATGATCGCAGCTCCACGACTCGCAAGCACCGCCTGTTCTCCTCTGAGTGCCTGCGACTGTTCCTCCTTGGCAGCCTGATCAATGTCTCCTTCTTCTCCCTCATCTCCATCTTCCTCTTCAATGTGAATCGACTTAGCCATTACATCGGCGAATCGGATGTAGAGATTGTCCTCATGGATGGCCGATGCTGCAGTTTCTTCACTAGTAGCTGCTCGTTGGAAGCATCTGATGAGCTGTTTCAAGGGGTCCGGATTGGTTTCCTTCTCTTTGTTTTCTTCAGAGCTCGCGACGATCGGAACGCCTTCTTCCATGATGATCTCGATTCTCGGACCCTCTTCCTCTTCAACACCAGTCTAAAAAAATACGAGGATCATTAGGGAACAATCCGTAAGGGACATACGCAAATATCTGCGATGAGCTGCTCTTGTCCAACGTCTTCTTCTTCGAGCCAGAGTCTTGAGAATGCAGGAAGGAAGAAGTTGATTCCACGATGCCTAAAACGATTATGTCTGATGTGAAGAATTCCAAATCAGTGTCTAGTATTGATTGATTAGCTCCAGGGTATCATAATATGTCAGTTAGTAGAGGATCTATCTAGTGGAACTATTCGAATGCACTCCTCGGCTGCCATTGGACCTGTCTCTGTCTTTCTGCAACAAACTTACAGTTCGGTCTTGTACAGATGAGAAGCGGTAATGAGGGAAATGGCCATTCGCTTTCTTTGCAAGGTGAGCACCTTCTTCCAAATGTCTTCCTTCTCCATTCGAGAAGTCATCTAACAAACAGATTATGAGGTTTCTTAAGGCTCCTCGAAACACTTCTAATATAGGGCTTGCCGTCCGTTCTCATCTGACAACAACACACAACTAAACATGAAACACAAAAGATGCGGTTAGTGGGGACTGAATGACTAGATGCACCATGCTCCTCGACTCTCACCTCGGTATTCCGTACAGCGGCACCATGCGGAAACAAGCAACGACGGCACGCTTCCGTTGCGTAGACACCACCTTTTTCCATGCCTGCGACAACTGCATCTGGGGGTGCTCCGTCTAAAGAATGAATACATGACAATTGACAACGGATGACAACATGGAAATGGAAACGAATAGAGATGTTGATGGGAATCGAAGCGACAGAAAGAAGTTACGCGGAAACGGTTTAAGAAGTCAACCCGAAGATCTATAATTGCAGAACTTACGTCCGAGTGATTGATCTGATTCAAGTTCTGCTTTCGAGTATACTGAACATTTACAAATTGACTGACTTACACAAAGAAACAGCAAAGTAGTGAGTGAATAAACAAAAAGAAAACAACACAATACCTTCCACTTGTGACGAGTCCGTCGACGGCGATCCTTGGTGCGAGTGATCTGAAACGGACGGACACGTGGACAACGGACACTTAACCAAAGAACAAAGACGGCGAAGCGCTAGGGATCGAATTGGAAAACTGCGGAGCGTACCGTGTGGAGAATGGCGCTGACTTGGCCCATATTGAAGATCTTCTCGATGACCGCCTCTTGCGACATCTCGTCTTTCCCGCGCATTTGACTCTTTCCTGGAATGATAAGGACTGAAAAGATGAGCGACGAAGAATAGACATACCAATCTTTCGGTAAAGCGACAACTGCCAGGCATTCTTATCAGTCGGATCAGTCTTCACTGGAATCTCCAGAAGTCCCTTGATGAACTCTCGAATCTTTTCCTCGGTCTCCTTCTGGATGAACTTTTCCTTGGATTGCTGGACAATGTCGAGTTCTCTTAAAATTTCAAGATTCAGAATGCTATTCCATTCCCTTTCCGTTGTGCACTCACCTTCCTCCGAAAACGTTGAGCCCAACTGGCAAAAGTCTTTTCAGACAAGCAATGACGATGCTCGCCGCATGTTTGTCCTTCTTGATCTGAAATCATTCACCGATACACTCGTAACAGCATGGTTCATCGGACACGTGGACTACAGAGATAGATGGGGGTAGAAGAGGAAAACGGGCGGTCATGCGCAGCAACAGACTTCGACTAATCTGATCTGATAATTTGCCTTTTTCAGCCACATATAGAGATGTATATCAAGAAAGAGAACTGAATGAATGACGATACAACATAAGAATCTTCTTGCTTGCTGAACAAAAACGCGGGCAGATACTCAGATACCAAACTTACGATTGGACGTCCATTTCTGTCGAAATGCTCTTTCATCTTATCCTGTATTGATTATCAGTTAGCTTATCTTATCTTATCATTAGTTTCACTAGTTCTTTTCCGGCTGTTCACCTGATGTTTCCGTCACTAACCTGTCCCTCTCTTCTCTTCTTCTTCCTCTCTGCAATCGCCGCCTTTCCAGTCTTCATGTCTCCACCGCCCATTGCCGCCGCGTCCTCTTCAAACTGCGCGACATAGTTGAGCTCTTCTCTTTTGAAATGTTGACTTTGACTCCAGATGCGGAAGATCACAGCGACGTTCTCATAGACTCCATCCGTTTCCCAGGTGGGCGATTTGAGCCATTGGGCACGATGCAAGTCGGTATATTTCATGAGGATCGGGAAGAAGGCGTAGGTGTCACGGACCAAACGGGCATTGTCCTCGGCAACAGTTCCCTCATCTGCATCGTCTGGATGCGTTCTCATGTGCTCTTCCTCCTTGTACGCTTTCTCGCTCATTCTTCGCAATCTTTCGGCGATCGGAAGTACGAATTCACGAACTGGATCGGATGTCACATTTTGGATGATTTGAACCGCGAAGACTGAAATTAATAGATGAATTTGGAAAGATGGAAAGACTCACAGTTAACTCGACAAAGCCATGGCGCATTCTCTATTCCCACGTGATTCCGGATCATTCTCAAAAGCGCATTGAAGATTCGATTGATATGATCGCAGCCGACGCTCGTTGTCTGCACAACACTCGCTCTCTGATCCTCTTTATCTCTCTTTCCGTCTGGTCCCACACTGAACCAATGGGCCATGTAGGAACACATCAGCGGGAGGTCGACATCGTAGACATTCGGCACATCTGAGTACATGGTGTTGTTATTGGAAACCGTTTCAATGTCGGTGAGGAGCTTCTCGAGGTGAGGGATGTGAGTGGAGAGATTCTGAAGCATCTCTTGCACCTGGACTGATTGATCTTGGGACTTGGCGAGCACGGAGAACTTGTTGCTCTTGTTGAACTCTGGCTCGAGGAATGCAACAGGGAAACACGAAGCGAAGGCGGCAAGGCACTGGCCGAGACCAGGACGATGCTTCTCGCTTTCACCGCTGATACTCTTCCTGTGACTGATAGATGCATTAAGACCAGTGACCATGTACAGAGAATCCAGAATCTTGTAGCAAGCCGCTTGGATGTCATCCACTGAACAAATAACCATACAGTTCAAAAAGTGAAGAATGATAACTTACAGAGCAAGTCAGTTCCAAAGTGATTTCTGGCCAGATGTGCAAACATCGTGGTCAGAACCGGGACGATCATCTGATTCGCAAACTCAAAAGAGTTCCAGGATTTGAGAGCTTGACCTCGGATGAGGGAGTACTGGCCGCCGTCCTGCAATGGGAAAAGTTTTTGGTCATGTTTACTTAAAAACTAGGAATTCGGTATTCAAGAACGGAAACAATCACAACGATATTACAATAGTGTTAAACCTACATCGTACTCTTCGATTTCCGAGTAATAAATATACTTCTGATAAGTTTTCTCAGTGATAATACTTTGTCAAATGCCACTTACCTTGAGCTCATTGACAGCTGCATACAAGTCATCTGCGCAGTTGTTGAAGAAAGTCAAGAGGGATGTACGGACGATGTCAGAGTTCACTTTGACAAGTGTTCTCAGATCAAGGGCCTGGGTGAGCCCTTGAAGACACTTCACAGTGATCTTTGCAACACTTCCAAAAGCGCGATTCTTGATACGAAGGAGAGCGGCTAACCGGCAGAACAAGCTGAAATTTCAGTTCCATACATTGAGACTCTTAAATTTCAACTCACTTGGCCACCATCTCCTTCTCCTTGTTACTTGCTGTTCCAGTCTGCACAATCGAAGATCCTTCCAGGAAGTAGCTCTTGTGAGCATTAAAGTAGGCATGCATCAGTGGCAGTACCACCTTCTCAAAGAACTTCACATCTTGTCCCTCCTTTTTGAACGAGTTCCGACGAGTCAATTCTTGCGATGGCTTCACAGATTTCATCTTGAGACTCGCTTGTTCCAGATACGTGATGAGTTTCTCGAGGAGATTGTAGGCGAATCGCTTCTCAACTGAAGATCGTTCACCTTCTCCCTTGATTCTGTCATTTTGGGACTGTTCATCTTTCGGGCAATTCACATGGTACCCATGGTACTGCAGGTACTTGAGAATCTCCGAAGCTCTGAATCTGTCCTTTCTTCTTTCGAAATCAGTGAGCAGATCCCATGGAACAAGAGGAATCGGCATGAATCCTCCCTTGGTGTTCAGGTCGTTCATGACCTTCTTCGCCCAAATGAGATGCGAGTGTTCTGCCATTTTCTCCGCAGCGTTCACCATATCTTTTTCCAGTGTCATTGAGCTTAAGTCGATTGGTTTCGGAGCAAAGTTGGAGATTGAAGTTCCCGAAAGAGTTCTGGCTGCGGATGCGCGGTCATTGGCATCTCTGTCGAGCATTTCGAAGGAGTAACTCCACGCCATTAGAGCCTTCAGGCACTCGGAACATCTCTCCTTGTAGAATGATTTTTCAAAATCTTTGAGCAATGCGAACGGCTTCAGACGTGGATGAGTGAAGTTGGCTCTGGAGTACAAGTCTCCGTGGGTCCATCCCTTTTCCAATTTCCTGCTGGCCCACGAGTCATGGAAGTGTTCTGCGAACAACTCGGTCATCTTTTCCAGATCTCTGCTGATTTCACAACGGGACACGTCAACTGTTCGAGGGATCCATGCACCTTCTTCTTCTCGCTTCTTGTTCCTGACATCTTCTAATCCACTGGTTAGAGTGTAATCTGGAGAGATGGCACTTCCGATGGCAGTCATGCAAGGAAGAGCCTTTCCGAACAGCTCCGGATCATACGGACGACTTCCGAGGGTGTCGAAGATGGCGTCGAAGAGCAGCATAGACAATCGCTTCTCCTGCTCACTGGCAACTCCGTAGTGGTTTCCAGAGCCGTAGTACTTGCCGCATCTCTCATAATGAAGGGTGATAAGTCGAAGCGGGACAAGCACATTCATGTCGTTCATCGTCAGAATATCAGTGATCACCTTCTTCAGCAACTTGATCATCATCGCTGGCGGAAGTTCTCTGGTGATAGCGACGAGGAAGTCGGACACTGCGTCTCTCTGGTTCTTTGTCAACGACTTGAGTCGATTCATTCTGTAGACAGTGTGAAGAGTGGCATCAAGAAGTGCGGAGTGATGTTCGGCGTCCGAGAAGAAATGAGAATGATTGGTGAGAAGAGGGAGCACCGAGTTGCAGAGATAACGGTTCAGAGCCAATGCTGTATCGGATTCAAGGGCTCGGGGCTGAAAATTTATTGATGATTTGGTGATTTTGGTTTTTTTTCGTGTTTACCGAGTCCATCATAGTAGCAGCTCTCAAATCCGGAAGGAATGATTGCTCAAGGAAGTGGAAAAGCATGTCTTGCTGGTCGATTCCATAGACTCGATCCAAGAAGAGAAGCACTGATCCCTTATGGTTCGGGAGCAATCCAGGAAGTGGACCGGTATCTGAACAACAACATCTCTCATAGTTCTTGTCAAAGAAAGATATTCAAACAACACGAATCGTGGCATGCAACAAAGGAAATGAGTCTCACTGTCAATCGGGTTATATCTGCTGGACCGTCTCCTCTGCACAATCGGATACTTCTTCTCATTCAACAACTGCAACTCGGCCTTTTCCTTTTCAGATTTTGGAGCAAACAGGTCATTCCCACTGGAGAAGGAAGTGTGAACAGATGCGTAATCAGAGGATTTCGAATCATCAGTGTCTACTTCTTCAACACAAGGCAATCTGAAACGGGAGTACGGGCGGAGGTTAGAACATGAACGGATTAGAGATCAAACCCTCGTTTGGCAAGGTTGGCGCCGGAGGTAAAGGTTTGGGATCGGCGGGTGTTGGACACTTCGGACGCCAGGGAGGCGACCATTGCAAACGTGTGGGCCATGGCCATTTTTTGGGTGTGAGTTGCTTGGACTGCGTTAGCACGACGCACGGCTGAAACAGGACAACGGGACGTGTGGGGGTTAGAGACTTTTGGGACGAAGAACAGGGGACAACACAGAAAGAAAATCAACGAAAATATATAGGTACCTTCAATTGACGGAGCTGCCAGGTTGGGGATAGTAAAACGAAGAGCAAGAATTTGTCCGAGGTCGTCCAACGAGATGAGGGAGCGAAGGATAGCACGAGCACGGAGGGAGTCTCCTTTTCCGGCCTGTAAAGGGAATGTTTCAACTATGAAGTATGTGATAGCAAAATACTGATTACCTGAATAGCCATCGGATCTGGTGCACACTTGGCCAACAAATCCACCAAACTCGAGTAGAAGTCGAGTGTCGCTGCTCCAAGGTCAATGTAGTCTTCTCCTTCACTTTCTTTTGATGGATACGATGGATTGTCTCCAAGCAGTCCGGATGTTAGAAGCGATGGATGCGAGTCGTTTTCCAGAAGTCTGATGTCTTCTGACAGAGCAATTGCTTCTTTGAACGCGGAGAACAATCCTTGACCCTCCCCCTTCAATGCTACTCCGAGACATTCCGGTCTACGAATCAACAATCTGATGACAAGATTCGCATTCTCTTCAACGTTCTCTCCGTTGATCCAGACACAGAATCTCAAGAAGTCGATGTATCTCTCTCCTTCGACTGGATCCCATCCGATATCTGGATATCCTTTGGTAATTAGTTCAGAATTTGGCTGCAATCCGCATCTTGAAAGGTACACTGCCACTTTGTCGAGTTCCTCCTCCTTTAAGGCAAGTGCCAGTTCATTGTTATCCATAAAAGAACTGTAGGCAACATCAAGAGGAACCGAACCTCGGAGAGATGGTCTCGCAAGGAGCATCGTTGCGTTATCGAGAAGGAAAGATAGATGTTCGAACATTGCCTTCTGATTCTGTCTTGATGTTCTGCAGAAGTAGCAGAGGAATCTGGAACAGGCAACGACCATCTCGGAAGCGTCCTTGATCGGAGCTTTCTCCTTTACTTCATCCCCTTCATGTTCCACTGTTCCTTGTTGTGCTGTCAGAATGTTCATCATAATTGACATTACATTCTCATGAACAGACAGTAGACGCATGAGGTCAGGATGTTGGAAGAAGATTCTGTTGTTCATCAACTTCCATAGTCCTCTCTTCAGAATCGCCTCTTCCGTGTGCTCGAATTGAACTGTCAAAAGTTCTCTGATTTGAATGAGGTACACGAGGAAATCTTTGACATCCAACTCATTTCTCTCATGGAACACGTACGCTTGGGACATGGCATCTCGGATCTCACGGATCCCGGAATACTGACGGAGCAGCAGTTTGAACATACTGCGAATCAGGTCTTTGCTCTCGATGAAATCGGCCTGAGCCCAGTCTCTCAGCATTGAAACGATCATTTCTCGGAAGTTTTGTGTTCCCTTTCTCTGCATCTCCCCGTCGTCTTCCACCAATGGAGGTGGCACCTTGACGACGATTCTGGCGAACGAGTCCACCCAGGATCCTTCCTCCGATTCGATCAGCGCCAGTTGCTCCTCCGAACATTCATCCTTGGCGTTTCCAATTTTTCCAACAAGCAATTCGCAGAAGTCTCTCAGTTGTTGTTGGAGAGTCTCTGCCATTGGGCATTGATCGACATCTGCGTCTTCTTCCATCAGTTCCGGATCTCTTTCCTCTTTCACTTTGCACATCAGCAATCGGAACATCTGTTCTTTCGGCGGGCATCTAAACTCTTTCGTCTTCTTGGCTGCTTCGGCTGGTGGCATATCGGTTTGTTTGATCTCCATGTATCTTTTGCATTGATCCGATTGCAGTTCTCCAACGAATCCTTCAGTGAACGCTACAAGTGACTCGATTCGATAGCGAAGTTGGATATCACAAAGGTGATCAAGGATGTTGACAAGTTGCAGTTTCACAGGCTCCGCAAGTTCCAGCTGAGTCAATCCCTTCTGCGTGGTTCCATTCTCAAAGGTCTCATCGAATGCCGATGGATGGATCAGTTTCAGAAGACACTCTAACTCCTCGTCATTGATAAGTCCAATAACAAGAAGTTGATCAAACAGTTTGAAGAGTGGCTCAAAGTGATTGGTGTTATCACCACCGATAAGGTCTCGGCAGTTCATAACTGCATGATGGGTGGCTGATTGCAATGACTCCATGACGTGTTTCTTGAGAATGTCAAAGTCCACTGAAGGGGGTAACAGTTTCATCTCGTCGTCTCTACTAACATGTTTCTTCACTGGCTCTGCAGCCATTTGGGACAACATCGACACGGATTCTCCAGTGATCTGTGGGAATCTCGACTCGTTATCCGGGTCGAGCACGTTTTTGATCTGCAGTTGAGGAACCAATGGGATGACATATTCCTTGGCCATACTGTTGCGAGCTGCCGTGTGACTCATCAGATGGAGACCGATGAGGAGATCGTGGAATCCTTGACGCATAGGACCAGATAAATCTGAAAGGATTTTCGATTGGTAACTCGAATCTCACTTGACGGCTTACAGTGTGATTTGATGGCATACATAATCTGATCCTCATCAACATGTTGACAAAGTGTGTGGGCGACCTTGTGATTTCCATGACTGGCAAGTTTGCAGTACAGATTCAAAGTCTGTCGATGGAATTCCAGCATGTCTGGCATCTCGATCATCTCCAGAATGTCGAATGACTGATCCTTCTCCGGAATGTACACAGTCATGATCCGGACCGGATCATTGCAAAGAACAGACCAACCTGCAAATCAATTTTATCATTCATGGAAAGTTTCCGCCCTTGCACAGTTCACGGCGCTCTCTCCCCTCACCGCGTGCGTTTCCCCACCTCATTCCCCTTAACCACTCTGCGTTTCTCTCAATTTTCTCTGCGCATAAGACCGCTACTGGCAATTCACCGTTTCGAGCCCCATTGGCGCAGTCGGTTAGCGCATGGTACTTATAGTCAATAGGTTATGCCAAGGTCGCCAGTTCGAGCCTGGCATGGGGCAGATCGTTTTGCATTTGACACTTACCTCGGACTTCCGAAAGTTTCAAAGCAGTCGTGCGGAGTGTCTCGTTGGGTACGCGTGCCCAGTAGACCGATTCGATTTGCTCTACCGTCAGGCGGGGAGGACAGAATGGGACTAAAGACTTCTCGCAGGACTTGAACATTGCTGCGGACAATGGGAAGGTGTACTTGATGCGGCCTAGCTCAAACTGCAAGATTTCTGTAGCAGTTGGAGTGACAAAGGCGGCTGGGAACAGCATTGCTCCGGGCTCCAACTTGAACTTGATTCCAGTGTCGGTTGTTCCAACTTGGAAACTGAGCTCTCCGATCGAAGTGTCAATGATGCAACCAATCAGAGTTCCAGAAACTTTGGTATTAGCCACATCTGGAGTCGTTTGCAAGAGCTCCGACACATTGACCATATAGCAATTCTGCGATTGGACACTGTCCACAGTGGTTCCATGATGATCAGCTTCCGAGAATCGGCATTTCCGGACTCCTTGACTTCCATCAAAGTTGACATTGTAGTAGTGGTATTGAGTAGTAACCCATCCGACCCAGACTTGCGAAGGATCTTGTCCCGGGAAGATGCGGATGCCATAGTAGAACTCATCGACCTTATCCTTCAGAGCGACGAGCGCATGGGCGTCTCCTTCCTGAAGAACGTCGAGTTGAGCATCCAAGGGAATTATGGATCCCTTCTTCTCTCTTTCCATCTTTTCGATGGCAATTTCAGCCTGAAAATATCACAAAGTAGGAGACAGACTCAGATGATTTATACCTTCTTCGACTTCTTATTCTTCTTGATCGATCCTCTCTTGATCGTCAACTGCCTGCCAGGTCCGGATATCGGCATCTCGCTGGAGGCTGAAAACAAACATTCTCTTATCACTGTTCCAAAATGCTCTTGTTAAAGATGTAGTTCATTCTCTAGGCGATCGCGACAATTAGTTTCAAGTATTTAACGAGGAGGTGTCATGCTGCGAGAGAAAGGAAAGGAGGAGGGATAGTTGATAAGAGAGAGAGAGAGAGAGATTCGACCGAGATGCGTTTGCCGATGGCGTGTTTCGTTCCGCTCACCAGACTCTGTGTCTTCTTCGTGATACTGCTCTCGCAACACCCAAATCGGGTGTTGCTCGTCTGGATCTTCTGATTCTGAAGGTAAAGGGCGACTAGACTAAGTGTGATGTGTGTATGTGGAAAATAAGACGGAGTGATAACTACTGTACTAATCATCTGGTAATCAGTTCTTTGACCTACCCAGTACATCCTTCTGACCAGTCGGCAGTGTCGACGTATCCAGACTTCCTGCGTCAAAGCTCCTCGAGTTGCTCTTCATCTGTCTCAAGGCCGCCGCCTTGTCCTCCCGTCGCTTGTCACTGTCTCTGAAACTGAGGCTTACTTCAGTCCAGCGACTGTACTATTCTAAGGAATTACTTCTTCCGAGTGTTGCTCGAATCCCGGAGTCTGCTCAATAGACCGCCCTTCTTCGGCTTCTCAGCACTTCGATCGCTCATATCTCTCAAATGTTCCTCGGCTATTTGTCTCTCATCATGGGGCAGTTCCAGAAGGCTTCTTCTGAAAATTAAGGGGTTACTGGAGATGGAAGAGTGATTCTGAATCAGGTGTGCTTGAAGTACAGAAAGCGGAGAAGCTCTACTGGAAATTTGCATATAAAAAGCTTTTCTTTTGGTTTCCGATTGTCCTTTTCTTTTTAGAAAAAGGTAACATAGAAGTTTTGCAAATAATCGTTAGTGAGTGCGTGCTCTCGTCAAATTTCACATGCAAAAGTGGTAGTACCGGGGGTAGAGAAGGCACAGGCAAGGCACAAACGAGACATTCTGGGGACATTCAAACACCTCAACACGTCCTGCCACTTGTGATGATCCTCGTCGTTGACGTGCAACCACGTCAAGATCGACTCGTCGAACGAATACATACCAAAGTTCATTAGGGTTAGAACACGTCGACGTTGACTGTAACACCTTCGGATATCAAAACGATCGGGAGAGAAGAGGGAGAATTGAGCGATAGATTGACTGGATGTTTGGTAGGAAGGAAAGACTCGATGGGTTTCAACAACTAAGAAACAGTACAAAACCAGTTGAACGCAGGGATACTAATACTTTAGGCTCATGTCAGCGGAGAGATAAAGAAGAAGATGAGGAGGATGAGGAGGAGGAGGAGGAGCAGAGCACGTTAGAAGTCAGTGAAGTATTAGTCAAAAAAAAACCACTCGAAAGTCAAAATGTCACTGAATTCAAAATGAAAACCACAGAAAACAAAAGTGGGACATACCTAACTGCGGGCGGCTCGTCTCCATCGACACTTGGCTGTTTGGAATTGGTCCGCGACCTGCGATCGTCGTCCGATTCATGCGAATCCTTCGAACCCAACATGCTTCTCAAGAATCCCTTTTTCTCTTTGTTATCGTCAAACTCCTTGGGGATTCCTGGGGCGCGGATCTGGCTGACCACTGATTGGGAACGTGGTTTGTAGTCTTGCAACTGACGACGGATCGCATCCTTATCTCTGCAAACATAACATTGTTCTTTGGCATTTCTCGAAAAAAACTCACTTGTTCTTCAAGAAAGTGTCATTGCACTTGACCGGCAGGGACAGTCTGATGTACTCCATCTTGGCTTTTTCTGATGGTCCCCCTTCCGAAATCGTCACTTTCTGCAGCAATTTCAAGCATGGCGGACTGTTTCCAGTGGCCGGAATCCTCGAAACTTCCAGAATCGATCCTGATTTCAACGCTGAGATGTCTTCAAATCTTGGCAACTGCTTCGCGAACCACATCGGCATCGTCCTGTACATGTTCACACAGAATGGCTCATAACCTTCTTGAAGTCCACAGGTAGTGAAGAACTTCAGGGAGTTGGATTGTTGTCCAAAGTTGAGTCTTCCCCTCTGCCCACTTCCCAGTGTCATAGCCGGCACAAGACCGTCTCCACAGACGACATTGTCGAATGCCATTTCGGAACCGGATGGGTCAAGGAGGAGCTCTCCATTGAGAGAGAAACTGATTGTTCTGTCATTGAGATCCAGGAAACATCCGACGACGTCTCCGATCTTCCACTCCTTTCCGTAAGTTTCTGCTCCCTGATGCCACTTTCTTCCGAGATATCCATCAAATGCATAGCTCCTATCGTCCGCTCCAAGCTGGATTTCAGGAGTTGATCCGATGTCCATCCATCCGATTTTCATGAATCCAGCAGTGAGAATCTCAAACTCAAAGTACCACTTGCCTCCGTTAACGGCATACGTGGCTTCCGCGCGGTACGTCCGCGTGTTGTCTCTTCTGGCTCTCAACTCCTTCTCTGCCATCTCGTCATGTTCATGTGCTGGTGGCTCCAAGAAGATTCCGAAGAGCTGCAGCGCTTTGATGTTTTCCGACGCCGACTCTCGATTTGCTTGTTTGATTCTCTCATCGACCTGCTCATACGGTACCAAGTGAGGAGATCTTTTCTGAGTTGCATCCACGTGTTCACTCAATCCGAATGTCCATCCTCTCTTGATCTTCTCCCTAGCCCATACATTATGAGTATTTCTTGCCAATGCCTCGATAAGCGGCTGAAGTTCGGCTGGTAGTTGAATCTCATGAGTGTCAAGAGGGATCGGTTTGTATCCATTTGGCTGCTGGAATGTTGGTGCCAATCTGACTGCCCTCAATCTGCATGGAGGCTCATCGGTAATCAGATGGTAGCCGAGAGCCTCGATTGTTTTCATCGTGGTCAATGCCAGCAGTACATTGTACTTCTTCTCAGTGTCCGGCAGCAACTCGAACTTTGTCAAGCACGGATGCTTCCTGGAGGTCTCTGAACGAACTTCTCCATAAGACCATCCAAGTTCGATCTTCCGCATCGCCCAGAGCTCATGAAGATTCTCAGCGTACTTCTGATGCATTTCCATGGCGTGATGGGTCAGTTGAGTAGTGGAAATGTCAATTGGCGTCGGGATGAATGGTTCGAGGTTGTTGAAAATGGTCTGTGGACCACAGTAAATGTTCTTGGCAAGATCTCCAAAGGATAGACAATCTGTGATGCCCAACTCTCCATTGATGGCTTCAACGACCGCGGAGAATCCTCCAGGTGGTCCGAATCTCAGTTTTCCCTGATTTCCACCAAGAATAAATCGGCAGGAAACCTTGGCAGAGAGGGACATCACAGGGAAGAAGTATCCATCACAGTTGAAGTTTTTGAATGATCCACTCATATATGATCCATTGACACTGAATCTGATTTCGGGAATCGTCAAGTCAATCGAGCATCCGATCACATCTCCCTTCTCCAACAACTTGTGCCCGACTATTCTTGATTTTCCACCAAAGAACATCGACTTTCCATCGAATCCATACGAATAGAAGTCGTCTCCGACTCCGTTGCATCCCCATTTGTCTCCGGATCCAGGAAACGGCTTGAATCCGACACTGTTGGCCCATCCGATTCGTAGGTACGGTATCTGTTTGGTCATGGTCTCAATGTGTTCCACTTCCGCTTCGAAGTACCATTTCCGAAACAATGCTGATCCTTCGACTACTCCGAGCATCACATTCGGCATCATACTCGAGACATGATCTCTCATGGATGTTTGCAGCAAAAGATCCTTTCCAGGAAGGAGGTACTGGGTGATAAGGTTTTGAGAACTTCTCACGGCCATTCCGTTTCCTTCGCACAAACTCGAGAGCACATCAAGAACTTTGGGATCTCTTCCGACTTTCTCCAGAAGTGAGATGACGGAGCGAATGTGTCCTTCATTGATCATGTTCAACGCTTCTGGAGATTCTGTGAGTACACAATAAAGCACATCGAGAATTCCTTCCGCGGACTGTGGATTGCTGAGTCTTCCGAACAGCCAGTCCAATCTCTGCGCAGAGGCGAACTGGGCGCAATTGTAGTGGTTTCCCTTGATCATGGCTGCGACGAGAAGGTACAGGTAGGTGGAGATCTGCTCCCATTTGATGTGAGTCTCTTCACCAATCAAACCAGCAAAATCTGGCATTGCTTCCATCTGGGAGAACTTGTCGATGGTGTCGAGGATCATGTTGAGAACTCCTTCCTCTTGGAACAGATCCTGTCTGCTGCGAAGGGCTCTGAGGTGATTCTGTTTCTCCTCAAAGTCTTGCTCTTCATTCGGCTGGGCGAAGTACTCAATGAGATCTTCCATGAGTTTCAGCACTTCGTTAAGGTCGACTCTTGTCCAATCAGTGGATTGGTTACCTTCCAGTTGGAGAGCATCGATTCCTTTGAGAAACTTGTTGAGGACAGAGGAACACTTTCTGATGACCCGAGCCGACTTTGACTCTTCCTCGAGCGCCATGAAGAACGTGTAGCAGTCGTCCATGTGTCCGTCTTTCAATGCCACCGCTTTCTTCTCTTCCACCTTTCCAAGTCCCTTCTTCGTGACTTCAGATGTTTGATAAGAGAGCCACAACTGCGTCTTGACGTGTTGGATGAATGCGTTGGTTTCCCCGTATCTGATTGTCGCATTTCCCATCCCTTCCTCCTCCTTTTCATCTAACATTTGCTTCTTTGGATCTTTGTTCTGACACATCACGAATGCCGTCAACTCGAAGTCCGCCTTCTCTTTGTGATACAATTGCACGGCATTGTCCAGCACTCCGAGGTATCTTCCGGAAGTGATGTGTTTGATGCGGAACACTTGTTCCCATCCGACCAGTGCTCCGTGCCATTTCATCCGCACCAGTTCGACTCGCCACAGTGACCTGGCCTGCGTCACTGCTGCGCCTCCTTCGTAGATTACCATGCTGAATAGTTTTTTTTAGAGAAAACAATAAGAAAAGAGTCTTACTTGTGCTGTGGATGCTCGCTCCAGTTCTCCGGAATTGTCAGACATTCGTCGTTTCCGTGGAACAACCTGAGAACATCGTTCCCGAACAGGAATCCTAAAAAAAAAACGATTCAGAGATCAAAAAGATCAAAAGATCAAAGTCTCACCCATATTTCTGGTCCTCATACTTCCAGAACTGACTGATTGAATGTTCCAAAGGGTTTGGTGGAACGAGGCGATCACCATGTACCCTTTGCTGTAGGCCATGTGCTGAAAGTCAAAATTTTCCATAGAAATCAATACAAAAATCGGGAAAATGATTGGTTTCCAAGGACAAGTACAACGTCTCCAAAACTCACTTCTTCGTCTGTTTTCGCTTTTCGTAAGTGCTAAAAATGCCCCGGTTTTTTAAAAAATCCATTTTTCTAACTGCGTTTTTTTACATTTTTTAGTAAATTTGAGAAAAAACTCACCAGATATCTTTCGGTAGCGACGGAAACCAAGATGACGTCGTCGCCGACGCGCACCTTTTCTCCTTCGGATCTCTGCTTGGATGCTGGATGGATTGTCCACCAACATGCTTCTCCTGAACAACGGAATTCAGAATCCGCACGAAAGATCCAGAATGCTTACCTTCGTTAGTCTCCTGAACTCCGACATCAAACGCGAGTTTGTCATTTGAAGAACACGATGAAAGACACGCGAGGAACATCTCGCTCTGCACGTGTTTCAGCTGTACCGCATGACCGTACAGCAGTGTTTTGTGTCCTCCGGCGCCAGATGCAGACTTCTGAAAAGAGGAAAACAATGACGACGTCATAATTAGCAGTGAGCCAAGCCGAGCTCTAACCAAATACTCACATGTTCACTGTCCGCCGACATCATCTCTTGCAGCGCTCGCATCGACAGTGCGTTATCGATGTAGAGCATGCACATGGCAATGTCTGGCGGAATATCTTTGTCGGACACGTTCTCGAGTGTGCACATTCGGTTACCGAAACCCTCAGTGCACAGACAAACTCTGAAAGTGAGGAGTGATAAGAAGGGATTAAGGACTTGATCTGATTAGATTACCGTTCTGATCCGAGAACTCCATCTCTATTGTGTGAGGCGACGCAAGAGAGGCAGACGATGTCTCCCTGAAAAGTTCAAAGGTTCTGGTTAGTACGGTATCCCTCTGACACCCTCTGCCGAACCGAACCTTCGTCACATAATTGTGGTCCTCATCGGAAATATCCGTGAAATCATAATCCATTTTTGGCACTAATATCCGTAACTAATCATATCATCGAACATGAATATTATTGAATTTGTGTGTGTTGGCTTTGCGAGGGAATGAAGTGGGAATGCTTGTGCTGCCTAGAGCAGACTTCTAATGCGGAGTCTCTTTTGTCTGAAAACTGGAGCAACCGAGGATAGAACGAAGAGAAAGAGAAGACGAAACGAAGCAAAAAACAATAGGGCGGGACGGACGGACGGGACGCCAGAATGCCATATAGGGCGACATAAGAGAGTCTCTCTCTGGGGAGGAGACGACCGAAAAGAGAGGAAGAAGAAGAAGAAGATGTGGAGAGGAAACAACGGACGGACTTTCTCGATTTCTGCAGACAACTCTAGTGATAAGCAGCATTGTGCAAGGAAGGCAAAAGGCGAGATCAGATCGGATAGGCAGCACGGGCAGCTTGTTTGTTTTCGACAGGGATCAGTATCACGCTGCGTCTCGCGCATTGACAAGATGTCTCGGCAGATGCGATTTGCTCAGATTCCTGTCGGCATACCTGTCCGATTTTTGAATTTGTTTATCAATCAAAAAAAAACGAGACGACTGATTCAATGATTCGGCAGCAGCAAAAGAAAAGGGAGCGGCGGCGCTGATTCGGAAGCGAGGAAGGAAGGGAAAACGAAGGGAAAGTGGAGCAGTACGTATTCATAGAATTTGCGATTCTTGGCACTGGATCGAAAATAAATTAAGTGCGAATTGGCGTGTTCTTCCTGCTTTTGTCTTCTGACATATGAGATCTTGAAGCGAACTTCAATCTAACTGAATTCTGAATGGAAGCATTGGCTACAAGGGTCAAGCGCAAATGACATCAGAAGACGTAGAAAGTGTCCTTCTCTCTCTCCATTTCTCGAATAATTGAATTCAGAGGCAAAAAATGCGAGAGATAGGACAGGAAAGAGAGCAGAGTTTCAAGTTCAACTCTTCGTGGGTGGTGTCGTCGGGATGGATGGAAACCGCGTTTATGGGTACGGGCGGGAAGAAGAAGAAGAGGAGGAAGAAGAGGAGGACGACAAAAAGTTTGAAGGCGGATGAATGCACGAAACGAGGCTCGGAAAGGAAGGAAAAGAGGGAGGGAAAGAAGAACTGAATAGGATTCCGTCCGAGCAGAGGCTTTTTGTATGCCAGGAGTCTACTTTGCATCTGCAGCTCGCTCGTTCCTACAGAATTTTTGATTGATAACAAACGATGCGCCAAAAAAGGACACCAGAAACAATGTCATGTCCCTAGAGTCCCGAAATAAAAAAAGAGACTAGTAAACTAGGAAAGCCGATAGTCTCGGGTGACACCTTTCCTCTTTTGCTAATTCGAGAAGCGGTCGCGCCGAAACAAATCAAGAAGTAACGGGCGGAGCATGAGGAAACGAAGTGAAACACGGCGTCTGCGCACAAGTGTCGAGAGTCTCTGCATCTCTGCATATCGCTCGCTATTCTCTCGTTTCATACATTTAAGAAAAGATGTGTGTATGTGTGGCTGCGGGAGGGCGAGAGTAGGGCACCCGGCACCACTCATATATGCACAAATTTCAATTATTTTTGCTCACGTCTTCTTGTCGTCGTGAAGAAAGAAGAAACCACGGCGGCGCAAATTTTGCACATTATTCATGTTCTACTTGTCTTTTTACTGCAGCCGTCCGCAAAGTTTGGTTGCCGGCGGCGGCGGCGGCGGCGCCGAAATGAAAAAAAATGAGGCGAATATATGAAATTCGAGATGAAAAAGAGAGAGAGACCGAGTTGGGAGTTGCCAAAAAAGTGTATTCGGATGACGTAAATGCGACAGAGAACGGTTGCCAGGAGAGCAGGTATGGCGCGACACGTCTCTTCTCGTCAGAAGTCTCCTTCTCTCTATGTTTCTATCTCTCTCTCCCTCTCCTGCTCCTTCTCTTTTTTTTGCCATCAGGCTAGAAATTTGCTGATTAATGTGCTAAAACCGTGGTGGGGTGATGGTGGTTGTCTTCTTCTTCTTCTGCTCCGGAGCAGGGAGATCCGGATTAGATTCATTCTGGCTCCCCGCGGCCACTAGAATTTAGTATTCATTTGGCTCTCGCGGTTTCGTTTCCTTCCTCCCATCCTCCCCATCCATTTCATTCGCTCCTCATTCTCACGGCTTATGCAAAGAGGTCAAAACTTGTATAGAAAACAGAAAAAAAGACGGGATTCGAGAGATTCTTCTCAGACGAGACGGGGGTGAATTGCGAGAGAACTGGCGAGTTGACGACTTGTTACAATAAAAACAAGCTAGGACTCTTTTACGAGATTTGCAAATCGCGCACTTACACTCACATTGCTCCCTCCGTCCCTTCTTCCGTTTATAACATGCTACTCTCTAGTCTTTTATGACTTGGATGGACACTTTTTGGACGCATTGGTGGGTGTGCCTGCTATGGGTGGGTGGCGATGAGGAAAGGAAACATCAGATGAAGTATTTTGGGGGGAGCGGGGGAGGTGAAACACGTCAGACATCTTCTAGAAAAACCCAATCAAGTCAATGAAAAACACGGGATGATGGGGTCAAGCGAGACGTTGTGAGCTACTTTTTCAAGTGGAAGTTTCAAAGTTTTGAGCGATATATACTTTCCACAGAACTACTTTCTCAGTGGGACGCAGTTCAACATTCTATTGTGAACAGTTACCAACATACATGTGTGTATGTCTAAAAAAGTTTTCAGTGTTTGATATCCAGCGAGGTCAGAAGTTACCAAGGAACAAAGAGTTTCCTTAGTCATACTGGAGACATATATACCTTGCGCGCTCCCCATCCAAATAAAAACTCACAGTTCTGAGGAACGAGACATCGTCCTGCTCGCCTCCTCCCTGCTCCTCTTTGTCGGCCATCGTCGATCGTTCCTATCGGTTTCCAGTAACTTTTCGTTGGTTTCGTTCTTCTTCTTTTCGTGCCCTAACACAGTTCGTTTCAGTTCTTACGTTACTGGTTTGGCATCTGCAAAAAATGGAAAAATTGGAATCGAAAATGAGAGAAAGAACACTAAAGTCGTGTGTGGAAAAGCAGCAAAAAGTGGGGGTGGCTGGTGGTGGAAAGAGACGAGGCGAGGGAGGAAAAATTATGGGGATATCCGAGATTTATCGTCGGTGGCCTAGGTTCGTTTCGTTCTTTTTTTTTTTATTTTGGAGGGGGAAAATGGGAAATGAAAATGGAAAATGTCGAAAGAAAGTAAGAAAAAACTAAAACGGAAGAGGGAAGAAAGCAGGAAACAAGCGATGAAAGAGGCCTTTGCTGGTTTCTAATTAAACCTTTGGCCGGTTTTATTGCACTATCGTCTCGTGGCACAACGAGAAAACCAGGCGAGAAAGAGTCGAGACGGGGGGAGAAGCCTAATCTTGAGATAAGAAGCAACGCGGAGAGGTGACGAATATAATATGAGGCAACGGGGTGGAGACGTACACAATTTGATTACTATGGAGCGATGGATGAGTACAATATTTGTTGTGACAGAGCGCGGAAAGAAAAGAGAAAGTAGCAAAAAATCAAGTGAGAAGTTGGAATTGGCATGGTGCCTGCGGGGTTTTTGACCTGAGGGACACGTCAGCAGAACAACAGGAAGAGAGCAGGAGAAACGGCTGCCAACCGGGTGTCTTCACTTCGGCATCTTCTTCTTCTTCTTCATCTCCTCGGTGGCAGGAGCCCGTCCTCCGACTCTTCTCTTCCCATCCCTCGCATTAACAGCCGCAGCAGCAGGAGCAGTACTGGCTGCTCGTCGTCGGAAGTCTCCCAGATCAGTGTGCTCTTCGCTCCCAAAATACAGTGTAAAATGGCCAGTGCGAAGAACTTCGCACGTCTGCGTTTCTTTGTCTCTTGCAGGTAATGGACGGACGGAGGGAAGGAGAGTTTGGGACACAGAGTGGATGGCGGATGAGAAGAAGATGAGAGGAAAGAAGAAGATTATTATGAATGCAGATGTTGTGCGCCTCTGTGACGTAGAAAGTCGTTTTTTTCGTCTCAAAGGGAACTCTGATTGCGGCACGGGCGACCAGAAGCAGAAGAAGAAGAAGACACACGAAACAAAAAGAGACGGGCGGGCGGAAAGAGAAAGGATGACTCCGTCGCCTGGATACATACTTTATGTGGTCATCATTCTCTCTCTTTTTCGAGTACTCGACTTATCAATTGTTTTTTTGTCTTTCATCCAATATGGCGTCATTCAATATGGATCGAAAATTGGAGGTAGGCGGAGCTTGGGTCTCGAAGCGAAGAGTATACCTTCTAAATATGAGAAACTAAGCTCCCGAAGCTTGCCTCCTAGGATTACGAAATAGAGAATCGGATCGGATTGTACTACAAATTTCGAAATCAGAGAAGAGATCCGAGTTAAGAAATCCAAAAGACCATGGGGATTAGCACCACAAAAAGTCGAAAAAACAAAACAAAAATAAAAACACAGGAATCATTTGGGGGTGGCGGGAAGAGAGCTGTGTGTGTGTGTGTGAAGTGTATATCTTTTCGCTCGATCGGACGGGGATACTTTGCGCTTGGCTCTCGTCTGCGGGATCATTTATTAGTCGCCGAAAGCTCGAGCCGAGAGGAAGAGCGGCTCCCGCAAGGGCGCAGAGAAGATGAAGAACGCAAACACAAACAACCAGTGTTTTGAGTGATTTATTCATGATAAAGGAGAAAGAATGAGGAACCCGATATCAGTATCAGTGATAAGCCGGCGAGATCTGGCAGCGATTACAAAAGGTACAGAGGAGAGAATGTTCTAGTCCAGATCCATCGTCTGGTTTCGGAAGTTTTCCATCATTTCTTCATTCAGAGTCGAAGTCGAGTTGTTTGTTGATTGACCTGCAATCAATCAGCTAACAGTTTAACAAATCCAATACTCACTTTCAAAAAACCGTTGCAAACTGTCCTGCAGTTTCACCCTCCGCTGATCCAGTTTTATAGTGTTAATGATCTTCTCGTAGATCTCCTTTCGCGCTCTCATTCCCCAAAGGAAATCGTTATGGTTAAAATCTCGAAGTTTACTGAAAATGAAGATGTCAGCTGGAAATAAAACTTCTGAAACTCACGTGGCTTTCTTGAGAGTCTTCGACTGCAACATCGGAATCAAGAATCCCTCGACGTCCTTTCCGTTTGCCAGCCAGTCAAAATCAGAGTAGAAGAGGTAAATGGAACTGTTGATCTTTCGAATGTCATATTCTGGAGGGAAGACCTGAACAATCACCATGTTATCAGCATATCAGTTGCATCCTCCTACCTTTCCATAGACCTTCAAATTCATATCCTTTCCATAGTCGAACGGACTCATTCTCTTCCTCTTGACCATCTGAGCAAAGTGGAGAATGTTCCGGGAAGATGTTCCCGCGGGATTATGGGCCAGGTAGATTCCGATTCTTGACTGAAATTCAAAATCTATTATTCAAAAATGAAAATCGTTTTAAGACCCTTAATGCTTACATTATTGAACTGATTGCTATTCGGTCCTGAAACTGCAAAAATGAAGTTTTCACAGAGAGGATTGTTAACAGCTTGATCACAAACAATATTAGTGAAAAGCTTGGTAAAGAGGTTGCTCGTGAGGAATTCTCCGTCTCCGAAAACTTGATAGACTAGCTGTAAATTGAAAATGTCATTTCCAGATAGCAACAAGACAACTTGCATTGTACTGCTCATAAATCTCTCCCAGATCCTTGAAAAGTCCCTTCACATGGGACATTCTTGCGACTGGAGCCATCGCGAAAAACTTTCGAACTTTCTGTGACATCTCCTGATCCTCACTCATCTTTGCGAACATTGTCAAGGCTCCTACAATCAAATTGATAAGTTCACATTGATAACGACATCTCTAATTGTAAATGCCCACCTTGAGAATGCCCAACATAATACAACTGAGCCTGCTTCGTCGTCTTCAACACATAGTTGATCATGGCGGGTAGATCGAATCTGGCCATCTCCTCCCAAGTGAATCTCCAGAATCTCCGATCGGATGATGTCATCCGGACGTGTTGCTTTGAGTAGGTGTTCCCGCGCATGTTGCCAAGCCAGACGTCATACCCCTGATCGGCGAATATGTATCCTGAAGGCCTATGATCATCATTCATCCAACTCACAAGACTCACCCGCAGATTGTCTCGGTAGGTTCAATAGCCAGATGGATGAGGTGCAAAGCAGTCCGTGCTGCAGGAATACGACCGGTTTTGGTGAATTCGAAGCGGATTTCGAGGTCTCATCTGAAGAAGAAGAATGAGAAGAATAGAGTCTTCAGATGCACTTCACTCGGTTGGAACGGGGAGGGAATTATCGAAGAGACTCACTTTTCCCATGCGGGATGCGATGGAGGGTGAGAATGTAGCCGTCGGTCGTGACGACTTTGTGCGTTTCGACCGGATATCCCCAATGCGTGATTATCTCTGGCTGCAATATAAAGAACTTGAAAAAGAACCAAAGCTTTGCAGAACTCACCACGTCCATAATAGCTTCCGGGTCAATGGTAATGTTGATGGGTTTCATGGTTGTTTGGGCTTTTGGCGGTGGAAGAGTTGGGAATGTGAACGGAGCGAATGTGGGGAAGGTTGCCATTGGAGGGAGGGTCGGGAGAGTTGGCATCATTGGAGGGAGCATTCCGCGGACTTGAATCGGTTGAATCGGGGAGTCTTGGAGGGCAAATGGAAGGGGAGGCGGAGGAGGAGCAGTCCAGAGAGGAGTTAATGGAGGGAACCCAAACATTTTGTTCATTTCCTCGGTGGTACTCGGAGCGTCAAGAGTTGTCGGCAGGGATGGTGGAAAGGCTGTCTGTATGGTTGGCATAGAAGACAGCCAATCTGCAGATGTCAATGAGGAAAAGGGAAACGTAGGGACAGAACTCTTCATGGCGACAGGAACTGCTGACGTCTTCGGAAGTGGGATTTCAGGGCTTTTAGAGCTAGAAGATACCGAATACGTCGTGAACGGAGTTGCCGTCATGTCAGTGTCTTCTTCAGGAAGAAGAGCAGTTGTTGATTCGCAGGTCACATCTTCAACAAGGCCAAAGAAAATGAGGATGAAGATGAAGATGGAGATGAACGGTTTCATCTGTAAAAAAGAAAAGGAAATTGCGCGACTGTGAAATTAGAGAACGGAAGAACACGGAAACTATAACGATACGCATGAAATTGGCGGAAAAGAAAACAAAATCGGATCGAACGCGACGCCACGGAAACACACACTCTCTATCCCTCTCTCTTCAGAAGATACGCAGTCACCTACGGTTGTCCGTCAGTCCGAACTGGGTCATCATAGGCGGGAAGTGAAGTGGTGAAGAAGGGGAGGAAACGCGGCTAGAGGTGGTTAGCCGACAATTATGAACCGCCCGGATACACCCGGCTAATCCAACAACTCGTATTTCGAGACACTTTCCGGTCGGTGTCCGTTACGTCTTCTTGGCCTTGGAACGAGATGGTTGTTGTGTTTGCGGATACTTACACGCACATTGTAATGTAATGTCCGTTTTTTATTTGATGTCCACTTTGGGAATAATGGAAGGAGGGGAGGAGGAGGGAGAGAATGTTGCATTCACTTGACCGCTTCATTCAAGTTTCAAACTAAAGTTGTCTCGAGTATAGTGGAATCGGGAAAACTTTTCAATTGTGATCTTCGACCCTGTTTTCATCGGTCAAAATGTTTGTTCCTGAAATATTCACCGTTTAAATCTCAATCGCCAAAATCTCAATCCTGAAAGTACGGGATGCTTGCCTAGGAGACTGTGCTCTATCCTGATTGATAAGCGTAGTCACCATGCCTATGAAATTTAAGGGTGTCGCCCAAAACCGGAAATTTTGAAATGTCCGTAATTCGTTCTCTGCTCTTCTTCCTTCCCGTCTCTGGAATTCGATAATCTTCTGTAACTCCGTACCTGTTTTTCGCTGATAACAAAAAGGCGCGTGCGTCTTCCGAAAACTCCCTTCCTCACTGACTCAACCTCTTTTATCAGCTGTTATCATCAACTTATACGATCCATCAGTAAGTTGTACATGTCGTAAAAAGTTTAGTTATGCGAAGCATGTACACATCCGCCATTCCTTCCTGTTTATCACCGATACGCGGTGTGCTGGTATAAAACAGAGCCCCCGGCGGCCAGAGACAGAGAAATCTAATCATCGTCTCTCGACTCGACTCGACTCATTCGCTATCATGTTCTCCGCCAAGGTTCTCGTTTTCACGCTGTTCGCCGTTCTCATGGCAATCGTGACTTCTCAAAGTTCTGTTGCTCCTCCGACTGCTGCCCCTACCGCTGCTCCAACTACTGCAAACGGAACTGCTGCTCCCAATCCAACTGCTGCTCCAACTGGAACAGTCGTCAGCTCCAGTACAACGGTCAACGGCTCTGGTAAGTCATTTAGCTAATTGCCAGCTAATCCTCATCGAATCAAACCCTTTCCAGTCTCCACCACAACTCAAAAATCATCGAACGGAGTCAGCACAGTCATCGCGGTCCTCGTTCCCGTCTTCTCCAAATTCCTCATGTGATTCCATTCCGACTGTTCTTCGTTGCCAAGTACCTCTCGATATTCTTCACCTTTTTATATATTTTTCTCCATTTCATTTCGCAACGTTTTGCAATACTACAGTTTCATGTTCCATTCTTTTCTCATAAACATATTTATTTTTGTCTCTTCGATTCAGTTATTATTCAGTTTCTTTTCTCCCCTCACTTCCTCATATTGCGAAACGGCTGTCGAGCAGCCAGTCGCCGCCTCGCCGCCATGTCAAGACACAAAAACAATAATCAAAATGGAAGTCTCTCGAAAGAAAAAAAGAGAAAAGCAGAAGAGAAAGAAATGGAAAGCGAACACATTCAAGCAGGATTGTCGTGTTGTTTTCCGAGTATCATCTGATAGGAGAGGAGACAAACGGAAATTAGGCTGGGACTATACTATTTTTGCTGAAAACATGGCTTGTAGTTGTGTATATACGTATATAGCTATATTACTTTGTGTTATGATATGATAGCTAAACAATCCACCACCCGTAACATCTGTAGAGGGAAACCGGGTCGGCGCTAAGTGGTCAAAGCTCAAAAGCGACGTCTCTATGATCTTCTAGAATGATCAGGAATCAGAAAGATTCCAGCCAGCAAATATTTGATCTTTTTGTTTATAAGACCATTTTCCGATTTATTTAGCGACAATAATCATAGCAGTAAAATCACATTAACATTAGTCATTCAGAACAAAATTCATTGAATTCATGGATAAATTGGGTTACCGGCAAGTCTGGACAAGGTAAAGATTCAAAGTTCAAAGTTAGAGAATGAGTGCGAAGGCGAGCGGAACCATGGTGACGAGCACAGAAGTTCCGGCAGTGGATTTGGTGGTGGTTGCTGGAAAGAAGAAAGCATTGAGATCTAGAATTGAAGAGACTGGTTTGATCCTTACCAATAGTCGCTGTTGTTGGTGCACTGGTGCTTGGAGCCGTCGTGGTGACTACTGATGAGTTAGCCGCTGGGGTAGCAGATGGGGCAGTAGACGGTCCGGTAACGGTTGACCCAGTGACTCCTCCAGGAATAACTGTAGACGGCGAGGCGGTATTCACTGGCTGCTGGGAACTGGCGGCTGTGCCGACTCCAGGGATGGTGGAGGGTACAGTTACAGTTGGAACGGTAGAAGGCACAGTGATAGTTGGAACTGTCGACGGTCCAGTTGAATCCGATGCGTCGAGAGGGGCAGCAGATGCCGCAACAACAAGGAAGAGGGAAACGATGAGGGCGTTGGAGATCATCTTTTGAAGACAGAGCACTGACACTGAATTCCACCCGGCTCCAGCTCTTTTTATATGAGGACGGACCGGATGACCGTTGACTCTTATCAGATTTTGTTTAAAAGAATGGGCGGTACCGTCGTCGGTCAACAGCACGTCATAACCGAGGAGTATCATGTAAATATGTGAGTAACTCTGGAGGAGAAGAAGAAGAAGAAGGGACAGGTGGTTCACGTGTTGGGCGATGCAGCCGTCTTGGAGAGACGAAGATTTTGAACGGGAGTGATGGAGATGGAGGTTAAGGAGCGTTGGGTGAAGAGGAGTTTGACGGTTTTGCGGATCTGGAAAGCAAAGAGATGATAATGGGAAGGAATACAAGGAATGAATGTCGGGTGGGAAGAGACCTCCCCGGGGCGTTGTTTTTTATAGAGAAGAGAAGCTCCAAAAGCGATTCCAAGGCTTCTAATTGTGAGCGTCAATGTTCAATATTTGTTCTCGAGATCTACAGAACCGTTTTCTCTTTGATGTAATTCAGAGTTGACCTGATCAGTGACTTCCAGATCACTGGAAGATCACTACGTACTTGTGCTATTTGTCAATCACGGAACTGAAGTTTGGAATTCTTTTGATGTTTCCCTTTATGCAACACCTTCCCTTATCAGTTCGTACTTGCCCATGTCTCCACCCAAAAATAGCTGAAACATCTTCAACATTCTCTGCCTGGCTACAATGACGTTTCTTCCTTTTCCGTTCTAGACCGTATCAAGCATTCCACTCGTTTATTACTCACTTTTTTGCTGAAAACAACTAAGATGATGGGCGGCGAGAGTGTCATCACGTCGTTACCAAACGGACTCAGCACTTGTCCAATTTGACTCCAGAATTGCTTTTTCGACGGATCAAAGTCAGTTGATAACTTGTTGATAATCTGCAACCGTTATTAAAGTTAAGCGGCTGATAAGAGGGGAGTCAACATGAATGGAATAGGGAGGAAGTAACTCACTGCCAAAGCAAAGACAAAGAGTTGAATGAGGAAGGTGACGAAAGACATGAGGAACAGGCGGTATTCACTCTTCTGTCTCGCCAACTGACTGTATTTCGAAATGCGCCACCAACAGGCAACATTGGCCGCAACATTCAATCCCGTCATGATGATTATCCAGAGGAGAAGTACAGAGTACGTTTGGGAAAGATCGGCGGTGGTTCGGAAGACGAAGGTGTCGGATCCCGGGTTGTATTCGAAGTAGGCTGAGTGGGTGAGCAATGGATACGTGAAGAAGAGGGGAAGGAACAGGGACACTGCTATCATCAGGTAACTACCATAGTGCCAGATCTGAACTTTCGATGTGAGTCATGAAGACCTACTGGTCGGTGTCGCCCACCTTCGCATAGCTCTTCGTCATGTATATCATTGTCAATCGGTTGAACGACGTCATCAGGACGTTCGTGTAATTGGAGAATCCGAAGTGATACTGACCGAAGACAAAAATGTGGAGAGGGAAAGAGGATTGAGAGGTCTTGGTGATAGTGGACAGCCATTCTGATAATGGACAATCGGAACAAGTGCTCGTGGGAAGACGCGATGTGGGGTAGTAGTTCCAGTACATCAACATGTTCTGGAAAGATAACATTTTGATCCCGAAAGCTACAGAGAAAATAATCAACTTACAAAGAAAAACTGGTAGACGTAGAGCTTGAAGAAGTAGATGTCAAAGTGCTTCCAGTTAATAACAAGTATAATAACAGTCAGAGTATACAGATACTGATGATGACTCCGTAGACAAACTGGACTATGAGAAGCCATGAGAGCATCTGGAAATCATCGTCCGTTTCCGAGAGCATGTCTAGGTGGTAAGTGGATTGTGCGGCGGAAGGGAAGGGAAAACGGAAAAGAGAGAAGTGGGTGGAAAACAAGACGGGCTATGAAGACTATAATTTGATACTGATTCTAGATGAATCGAGCTTGATTGGTTCATTGGAACCAGACAGT
>LR567126.1:0-15353 GCA_900536345.3 Caenorhabditis sp. 39 LS-2015 | reverse complement strand
GAGAGAGAGAGAGAGAGAGAGAGAGAGAGAGAGAGAGAGAGAGAGAGAGAGAGAGAGAGAGAGAGAGAGAGAGCAGTCAGTCACAAATGGTCATTTGAGTGGTGTGCATTTGCCCTTCGAAGCGCCCAGTGACCGGCAGCCGAACGACCTCGTAAATGCGAAAAGAGAGACGAGAGAGAGAGAGAGACGCAGGTGCCGCGAGAGGGAATTTACTGTTGCTTGGATTGTCAAAACCTTTGAAAATTCCAAAATTCTTGGGTCTCGCAACGATTCGCAATTAATCTCTCTAAAAATCTGAAAATTTAGAGTTCAATAGAGAGAATTTGTATCGGAATTTCAAAATTTTGGAAAATTTCAAAATTCCGATGTAAATTCGCTCTATTGGACTTTGGAAAATGGGAAATCGGGCGAATTTAAATTTTTCCATAGAATTTGATATTCCAATGCAAATTCGCTCAGCTGGGACTGGAATCCCGACGTTTCGCAACTGCAACTTTTCACTTCGGCACTGTAACGTTTCGCAACTCACAATCAAGCTCAAAACGTTTAAAACAAAGATTTTTTAGTAGATTGGGAACTTATTGGAAACTGATTTGAAAATTGAGAGTTATTACATTTTGAGAAAAAATGTTGAGTTGCGAAACGTTACAGACTGTTCTTTTTCAAAATGCTCTCTCAATTTTCAAATAAATTCATTTCCCAATATCTGCCGAAAAGGCGTTGTTTTGCGAAGTTGCGAAACGTTACAGTTGCATAGTGAAAAGTTGCAGTTGCGAAACGTCGGGATGTCAGTCCCAGCAGAGCGAATTTGCCTCGGAATATCAAATTTTTCGAAAATTTGAAATTCCAATGCAAATTTGCTCTATTCAACTCTGGATTGTTGAATTTTTGGGTCTCGCAGCGATTTGCTACAATATCCATAAACCCAAAGTCCACTAGAGCGCACTTGCATTGGAACGTCAAAATTTTCCAAAATTTTGAGTTTCCAACGCAAATTCGCTCTATTGAACTCCAGATTTATGAATCTCACTGCAAATCGTTGCGAGACCCAAGAATTTTAAAGCGAATACCACAATTTTCCAGAAAAATTGGGAAAAACTTCATTTTTCATTTTTCATGGGAATTTTTCGAATCAAAAATTCCACAAAAAAATCGAAAAATCACTCGAAAATTCTCAAAAATTGGCAAATTTTCGAGTGTTTTCTCCACAAAATCGGAGGAATTTTTCAAGAAAAAATTCCACAAAAATCTATCTATCTATCCATTTGCCACGTCATCCGCCTCCCCTTCTTCTGATTACGTCACGTCACGATTCGACTCGACTCGATTCGATTCGATTCGGCGGAAGAGAAGAAAGGGAAAAAGAATGTGTTGTTCCTTCTCCTTCTCCTCCTTCTTTCGCTTCCTATCGGAGGGTGGGTGTGGTGGTTATCAGTTCGCGGAATGTCAATGTTCTTTGGGAAGAACATTTTTTTTTCTGTTGCTGTTTTTTTGAAAATAGTTGCGAAAATTGAGAGACGCAGGTGATTAGGGATGGGATGACTAATTGGGTTTGGAACGGTTTTCTTCTTTTTGTTGTTGTTTGAGTAACCAAGTCTTTAAAGGCGCATAGGCATTGCTATGCCCATGCGCCTTTAAAGAATTGGATACTGTGTGCAATTCGGTGTGTCAGAGGCTCCCGCCACGCTTCTAGATTACGGTAACACTCATTTTGGCTGTGCAACTGTGCGAAGCATTTTATGTAATTGAACTCTTCGATTTCTAAAAACCGTTTTTTTCGGTTTTTTTTTGCAAAAAACTTTGAAAAAACGATTATATCCATATTTTCCAGTTCATTTTCATTGATTTCTCTACTTTTTTGTCGGTTTTTCAGGAAGAAACAAAAAAGGAGAAAAGTTAATGAAAATGAACTGGAAAATATATAAATAATCGATTTTTCAAAGTTTTTTGCAAAAAAACCCGAAAAAAACGGGTTTTCATCAAAGAATTCAATAAAAATGCCTGGCACAGCCAAAATGAGTGTTACCGTAATCTAGAAGCGTGGCGGGAGCCCATGAATTGCAGAAATTGCCAAAAACAAACAAAAAAACTTAAAATAGTGTAAAAACTACAAAAAATCAATGGAAAACGAATAAAAACGCGATTCTTGCAATTTCGCTGCGAGACCCAAAAAAATTCAAATTTTCCCAATTCCCAGTCATTTTTCATTCCGCCATTTCCCACTTATCAGTCACACGGCCCAATTGACCTGTTGGCTGATCTGTTTTGATAAAAAGTGAGAAAATGATGGTTTCTGTGTCTTCTGTATCATCATCATCTCCCGTGGGCCTCACGGCGTTGCGTTTTTCGGTGATTGAGATGATAAGGTGAAATGATGGATTTGTGTGTCGCATTTCGCATTTACGGGTGAATTGGTGATTTGTGATAAGAAACGCAAATACATGCATTGATAAGATTCAAGGATCACAGATTTTCCGGAAATCCGGTGTGTTTTGATGTAAATTGTTTTGATGCAAATTTTTTAAATTTTCCAAAAAAACCAAAAAAAAAACTCACATTTCCATTGTTCCACGTCCTATTTATGGTCCTAATCCTCTCAAATTGCCTTCTTGACCTGTAATTATGTGAAGGATTACGATCATAAAACCCGGGGGAAAAACGATGAAATAGTCACAATTTTCTGTGATTCCTGGGGGATGATTCATTAAAATCACATCTTTTACAATTTCTACTTCTACTGGGACCGGGGCGGGGCATTTCTACTGGTATCGAATGGTAACAGGGAGCGGGGGACACGAAGACAATGTTTCCTAGGGAAAGAGGGAGATTTCGGGGAGCTATCAGAGGTGATAAGGCGATTATTCAGATATTATCATTTGGTCATTTGCAATTTGGAGATTCGTCAGATGATGAGGGGACATACAATAGATTTTGAGCAATCAGGGATAGGAATTCGGGGAAAAGAAGCTTCAGAAGCCATTCAAATTGACGAAAAACTTAGAAAACTGGGAAAATTATGAATCTAGCTGGCTGGAATGGATGATGGTTTCGAGAAGGAAAAAAACACGGGTGGACCTTGACATTTGAGCCAAATACACAGGTGAATGATACAAATTGCGCGTTTCTGGGGTGTCCGTGTTGTGTGTGTGCACTTTTTCCAGTTGGGAAAAAGTGATAATACAAGTTACAAATTGATATTGGCTGGTTGGCTACTGGTTCTTAGTTGGCGAGGAGATGGCTAGTGATTGGAGCGACGAGGAGAGCGGCGACACGTTCGGCTCCTTTTTCGGCGTCTTTTCCGGCGAACGGTTCTTCTCTTTTCCGGCAAACGGTTCTTGTCGGACACCTAGAAATTTAAGAATTTTTTAAAAATAATCTGCGGTCGGTTGCTTTGTTTTCAATGATGCAAAAACAAAGTTTCCCACAGTCCGTCCGACTGAAAACAAGAGATATACCTTTCACAGGGCTCTTATTCTTCTTCTCGTGACTCTCCGACGGCTTTCGGCTCTTTTTTCCAGAACGTGGCGCCTGAAGTGGTCTGACGAACGAGTTCTCGTCGTTTCCAGTCGACTGTTGCAATTGCTGCTGATAACCCGGATATCCCTGATAGTACATATTCGGCTGCGGCGGCTGCTGCTGCTGATAGTGCATTTCTGCCTGTCCGTTCCAGTTGTTACCGTAGTAAGACTTCTGCGGTTGCTGCTGCATCTGCCAGTAGGGAACGGGAACGCGCATGAGTTGTGGTGGGTATTGGATACCGGGAATCGGCGATTGCACGTAGCTGTACGACTGGTACATGCCGTTGTTGCTCATGTACATCTAAAATTATCAAATTCAATACAGATTTTTACTCGCCAAGCAATTTTCTGAATTCCAGCACTAAAAACACTCACCGGAGGCTGAAAACCGTTCTTATCGCAATCTCCATTCTGCGCATATTGCATTTGGTGCGGCATCGGAATATAACCTCCATGCTGATCATAGTAGACCATCGCATAGTTATTATTGTTGTTATTGTTCGGATCTTGCTCGTTTCCCACACGTGGCCACTGTTGCGGCGCGTATTGGATGTTCATCATGTTGTTGTTGACCAGAGGCTGCGGTTGCTGCGGCGACGCCGAACGATGATCGTCGACTGGCTCCGATTTGACGTTTCCTGGAAAAACTTAAAACCATAATATTCAAAAATCAGAAAAATAAATTTCAGATGCTTTTGGATCTAGAAAAACTGGAAATAATCTCACCGGAAACAGCGTTGGCATAGGTTCTAGCCGGTTCTTGATGATCGGCGGCGCCAAAGAACACCTGTTGCTGTGGCTGCTGATGATTTGGGCTTTGCTGCGGTGTGCAAAGCTTCTGATCAACGAAAAGTCCATTCTGCTCCTGATTCTGAAGCACTGGCGGGTACACGAACATCGGACTTTGAGAAACCGGGTAGCCGAATGGACTGGGCGACGCGGAGATGTAGCCGAACGGAGATTGAGATGGATTACCCAGTGGACCCGGAGATGCGATGGCGTAACCTGGAAAATGTTCAGCTAACGGTCAAAAAACTAGAAAAAAAGTTAGAAAAAGTACCTGGTGGGAACGAACTAGCGCCCAACTTGCGAATCGCAGGTCCCAAATTGAGTTTTCGATTACGGAACTCGAGTTGCTTCGGCAGCAGCTTTCGAACCGTCTCCGCCTGATCTTCAGTCTCGAAAGTGATGAATCCGTAGCCTTTCGACTGTCCGTCCAACGATTTGACCATTTTCACGTCTTTCACAGGGTAAAACTTCTCGAAATGCTCACGCAGATCGGTTTCGGTGGTCTGAAACGTGAACATTGATCAAAACTGCAAAAAGAAAGCAAAAAAACAAAAACAAAACCAAAAAACTCACAGAAGTCGGGAATCCACCGACGAAAATGCGATTCGGAATGACCTCATAAGTCGGCGGTGCGGGTATCAAAGCGGCGGCTCCAGTTGGATAGAGTGGTATTGGAGTGGACGGAGCAGAGTTCTGCGGGATGTACGGGACCAATGGCTGCTGCTGTGGAACTTGATTTGGTGGCTGTTGGGCAAGAACTTGGTCCTGTTGACTGGAAAAGTTCCGTTGCGGCGGCGACATGCTCACTTGAGAGTCTGGGACTGGAAAAATGAAATATAAATAAAAAAAAAACATCGGAAACCTAAGAATAAGGTGAAAAATTGAGAAAAAATGAAAAACTGAAAATTTTTTTTGAAAATGCGCAGTTTCACGTCCTTCAAAATTGAATTTCAGCATTTAATGATCAACTATAAGTCAAATTCAAGATATTAACACAAAACAAAACAAAAAATACAAAAAATCAAAGTGCAATCCATGAAAACCGGACTTTTGGGATTTTTTTCGGGAAAACATCGAAAATTGCAATTTTTTGGCGAAAAACACCAATAAATATCTAATTTTTCGTTAAATTATCAAATTTATCAATAATTTTTCGAAAAAAAAGCAAAAAATTCCAGAAAAAATCAAGAAAAACGGCTGAAAAATTCAAAAAATGCGCTGAAATTCAAATATTTTCCAATTTAAAACAACAGTTTGATGTGCAGGTTAGCGCCTACCGTAACCCAAAACTACAGTATCTGCACGCGCGAATTCAAAATTTTTATTCGATTTTGACAATTTTTGAGTTTTTCTATCGACTTTTTTGATTTTTCTTGGTTTTTTCTTATTTTTTGTTGGAGTTTTGTTGAAAAACACTATTTTGAACTGTAAATTTGAAAAATTTCTGCAAAAAAATCACAGAAATCCCCAAAAACCTCAACTTTAAATTTATTCAACGAGAAAATTTCAATTTTATTGTTCTTCTCAATGAGCACAGGAAATCTCGAACTGAATGTCATAAAATATTGGAAAAATAAGTGAAAATCACAATTATCAAAGGGAAAAACATGAAAATCGAGGGAAAAATCGATAAAGCTAGAAATTTCAGAAATTTCGCTAAAAATGTAAAAAATAAGTGAATTTTTCGAGAATTGAGGAGTTATTAGATGGATTTTGAGGTAAATAAGGTAGATTTTATGAGAAAGTAGGAAAAAAATGGAAAAATTGGCGGAGCTTGGGTCTCGAAGCGAAAATTTCAAATTTTTCAGTTTTGGATTTTATTTGTTGGCTTTTTTTAGTTTTTTAAAAGGAAAATTGATCAGAAACTAAAATTTCCGTGAAAAATATTAGAAATTTAAATTTGAAAAATTTCGAAAATTTGAATTTTTCAAAATTTTTCAAATTTCCCGTTTCTCGACTCATTTTCAGCGGGAAATTCAAAAATCACACTTAAATTCTCGAAAAATCAATAATCAAGCCGTTGCCGAGTCCCTGTTGATGGTTTTTTTGCCCTCGGCTGCAATGGTTTCGACTGCGACGCCTTCTGAATGATGCAATTCGGAGACGCGTTGACGTTGATGAATGTAGATGGGCATGATGATGTATTTGAGGATTGTCCACGGGAAGAAGTGGAATCCGAGCATTTGCAGCTCGTGGTTTAGGCATCCGGCCGTTTTTTTGGTGAGGCCGATGGAGCCGACCGCTTGGTGACAGAAGTTCTCCGGGGTGACGACGAATGTCGAGCCTTCCTGGAAGATTATTGATTTTTTCAGAGGGAATGTTGGATGGTGGCCTAGATTTTGCATTTGAAAAAGTTCTGCCTTTACAATTAGGGGGCCGGGTCTTGCAGCGAAAAGTCCCAAACGCTGAGCAATCCAACGTGTCGCGCTTGCGTCGCTTTTTTCAGCTTTGAAATTGCAAAAGTTGATCTACTGGGTCCCGCAGCAAAACAATACGTGCGTGGCCGAGTTTTTCAACTGCAAAAACTCGGCCACCAAGTCGCTCCCGTCAGGAAACGATAGATATTGTGAGTGTGCTGGGTCTCGCAGCGAAAACTCGAGCTTAAGCCCAATTTCAAAAGTCGCGAGGTCCATGGCCGACATTTTGCATTTGCGAAAGTTCGGCCACCTAGTGTTTTGTAGAAATTAGGCTATGACCGAAGTTTTGCCCATTGCAAAACCTAGGTCATCACCATTTCCGCCGACACGTCTCGCAGCGACGAATCCTCAAACCTCCGACGTTTCGCAACTCAAAAGTTCTGTTAATTTTCCAATTTTCACAAATTTCTGCCGAAAAATCATCGTTCTAACGTGTTGAGTTGCGAAACGTCGGGAGGCCAATCCGCCTCCGCCGTTTCCCTCAAAATTCCGCTTTGACTAGTTGTAAGTTGCAAGTGGACTAACTTTCCCCATTGCGAAAACTTCGGCCCTGTTCCCTATTTCAACCTTACCGTATAATAGGTCATCTTGGTGGCCACCAGTGCCGGTATCAAGCACTGAACACTGATCGTTTTGTATTCTCGGTCAATCGATTCGCACAGGAACGTCATCAGGGCCTGAAAAATTAATTTGTTTTGGGTCTCGAAACGATCCAGACTAGACTCACCTTGGTGGCACAATACGCGGCAAGCATCGGAATCGGCCGAACGCCTTGTGACGATGACAGCACGACGATCTGTCCGCCGCCCGTCTTCTCCATGGCCGGAAGGACACACGAAAGGAACTCGGCGGCGCCCATTCCGTTGACTTTGAGAATTTGAGAGTCTTCCGATGGGTTGTCGCCATATCTTTCCAAGTTTTCACGGCCCGTTCCGACGCTGTTCACTGGAAAAAGCAAATGTGAAGCTTAGCGGATCAGAAAAACACCCCGACGTTTCGCAACTTGCCAGCTATCAACTGTAACGTCTCGCAACTCAGAGCGTTCAATACATGACATGACATTTTGGCAGGAATTAATTGTGAAATTTGAATTTGAAAGTTGAGTGGCAAAACGAAAGGTTACAGTTGCGAAGTGTCGGGGTGGGGTGTCCTCAAAAGTTTGTTCTGTATGTATTCAATATGCCCCTCAACAACCCCGACGTTTCGCAACCAGATAATAAACGGCATGTATCTTATCACGTTCCCGCCCACTTCCAACTCTAGTTTCCCCGATAAATCGTCTTTGATCAAGATCAAGATCAAACTACATACTTGTCATCTTCTGAATCACGGCTGACGCCTTGAGAAGATAGTAAAAATGTGTTACCAATTCTCACTTGATCTTTGGAGTTGCTATTCCCGTTAAAAACACACAAAAACGAAGTGTGTCGGTTGGATATGCCTTCAATATGCCTTTAGCATGTTTAGAATCTTCGAAAATGATTCAAAACACACAAAATCTCACAGTTAAATGTTAATTTTTGGTAAAAATCCATTGGAAAGTTGGTTTCAGGGTCATATGGGTTAGATATGCCTTCAATATGCCCAGAGATTCGTTGAGCGGCTCTGGGGGAAAATTTAGACCAGGAATTTGAATTTTTCAATAACTTTCACAATTTTGCTACTCCTAGAACCGTTTTTTTTCCCGTTCTCCCTACCCATTTTGAAGAAAAAGATAATATGGATTGGATATGCCTTCAATATGTCTATCCCGCTTCTAGGCTCAAATTTCCACACGGAATTCAAATTTCTCGGTAATTTTGGTTAATTTCCATTAAAAACACGTCATTCTGTTTCTGTTTCTGTTTTGTTTTCGTTTCTCGTTTCAAGACCCAGACTGATTTGATTAGAAAAAACGCGACGCAAATCGGCGCGTAAATTGCCATTTTGATGGTGGTCAGGTGGGCTGGTGTACCATGTTCAAAGTTCGAGATTGGAAAACGGTTGTTTTCAAGTTTTTTAGGGTTTTCTGATGACGTTGGGATACAGAATTTTGAGTTGAAAAATGTTGAAAAAAATTTTTTTGGGGAGCATTTTTTCGAAGAAAAAAATGTGAAAAACAATGCCCCGACGTTTCGCAACCTTCCAATTCGCTACCACGACGCTTCGCAACCCTGCAAGCTTAGTTTCACGAAGCGCAAAAGACGAATAACTTTCATAGGTTCGAACTTGAAATTGACGGTTGCGAAACGTCGCGGTATCGTTTTTTGAGTCAAAAACGCTTGGAATTTGAGAAAATAGGAAAGGAAATTGTGTCGAAAGTGCAACGAAACTCGAGAAACTGGTACCCCGACGTTTCGCAACTTTCCAAAACTCAAACGCTTCCGAAAGGTCGTGAGAAGGCTATGAACCTTCAAAATCTCAAATTTCACTTCAAAGTGATTTGGCTGCGTACATTGATCAGTGAAGGACATTGAATACTCAAAGGTACGCAGCTAATTCAATGCAATCCATTTCCCTTCCCTAACCATGCTAATCCTCTCCACTTTTCAACCCCCAAATAGTATGGTCATTCCTCCCTTGTTCCAATAATCAACTAGTCCATCTCCATCCTCATTTGGCCTACATTCCCCCCTTCTCATTCTCACCCACAAATCCCACGTCAATGTCGGCGATGTAATCTCTCAATCGTCCAAAATCTCCGCTTCCAAAATCGAAAACGAACGTTTTGATTTGAGCGTCCGAGTGTTTTCCTTCTGAAAATAAAAAAATTTGAGTTTCTTCTCAACCACCCCACCCCTTTCAACCCACCAATCTCAGCTTTCACTGCATCCAACTTCTTCGGATTCCTGCCAATTATCACAAACTTTCGAAGGCCTCGCTTGGCCAGTTCCATGGTATACGCCTTGCCGATACCATCTGTTCCGCCCGAAACGACCGTCCATCGGTTTTGATACTGTTCCAAGTTGGGTTTGTAGAAGTGCGGAGCGATCAGGTAGATGAATATGGCTTTGATGAAAGCGAAAAACGTCCTGAACAATTTTTCTGCTCAATGAAACTATGATTTTTGAGCTCCCCGTCAAAAACTGCACCTATACAAGAATTTTGAAGCTATTCTGACAAAGTGTCGTAAGATATGGTGTAAAGTCCGCAAACACCGAGGTGCTTAGAAATGCTCTTAAACAGGTGGAAATGAAGCTACAGTAACCCCCAATATCATTTTAAGGTGTTTCTAAGTGATTTGGTGATTGCGGACTTGGCATCACATTTGACGACACTTTGTTCAAACTGCCCCAAAATTTTGTAGGAGAGGTAGTTTTGCACGGGGAGTTTGAAAATTAAAGTTTCAAAACTCTAAAAAATTATTGAAAGCCTCTCCGTCTCACCTGTACAACCGATATCCCAAATAAACGACAGGAATTGCCAAAATCATCGTTACTGCCAACTGCGCGCCGTTTTCCACGTGGAAACTTGGAAAAATCGAGGGGAAAGAGGTCAAAATGTCGGTGGCCGTTGTCGAGGTGTCGCCGGGGGCTGAAGTCGTCGAGGAGGCAGAGGACAAAAGGGGCGGAGCCGGCGCCATCTGGAAATTGGAAATTGGGGGCAGATAGACATCAGAAACACATAGGGAAACAGTGAAATAGTGCGAGAGACGGAGAGAATTAGAGAAAAATGTATGGGAGTGTAAATAGTGATACTTATGGGGGTCTGGTATAAAGTGTGTTTTGATTTTGGTATATAGTTTCGGACTGGTTTTCAAAAGTGTCATGGTACTATATGTAGTTTGACATTCCCGACGTTTCGCAACTTTTCGAAAATGCGACACTCTAGCTTCAAGAAGCCCCTTCGTCAAAAACTACACTCAAATATGGTCTATAGAGTTGCGAAACGTCGCAGTTACAAAATGAAATTTAAGTGGTTGCGAAACGTCGGGGTAGCAAAAGTTTCATTGTCAATCGAAAAAAATTTGAGAAAAATGGGAAAATGTGAGAAAAAACACTTGAAAACTCTCAAAAGTTCAAGAGGAGTCGAGAAACCGGCACCCCGACGTTTCGCAACTTCTCATTTTGTGATTGCAACGTTTCGCAACCAGGGAAACATCAGTTTTGCAACAAAAAAAAGTGTCGGATCCAATGTCCATTGTACCCCTTTTCATATCCTTGTAGGCTACATTGAAACATGGTCCAAAGGTTATGGATTGTCGAAAAAAGGGGGAATTTGGGGTTGTTGGGTGGGTCGGAAAGTACGGTTTTTTTTTAATTGGGTGAAAAATGAAATTTAGCAAAAATGGTGGACTTTTATAAGTTTTTTGTCAAAAAATTCAAGAAAATTAGACTTTTTGACCTGGGTGACATGTACTTTTTTGCGTATCTCTTTAACCGTAAGAGATATCAAAAAAGTGTCAACTAACAACTTTTAGCTCTTTAAATTTTACGTGTTTTTGTAGTTGATCATTTTTTGATATCTCTTGCCGTTATCAAGATATAAGTAAAAATACATAATATCTCCAATAGTCACTGCAGATAAACCACGAAAAATTTGATTTTTCTCAAATTGGACGGTTTTTTCGAAATTCTAGAGATTTTGAGTAAAAATTGACACAATTTTGCTGACACTGACCAAATTAAAAATTCCTGCCAATATTTGGAAAAATAATCATTGTGAAACAGCAAAATTTCACCAAATCTGTAACTGTGAGGTCTAGGTACTACATATTTTGCTGCGTATCTCAGTAACGGTAAGAGATATCAAAAAATGGCAAACTGCAAAAATACGCAAAATTTTGAGAGCTACAATTGTCCAGTTGACAGCTTTTTGATATCTCTAACGGTTCTTGAGATACGCAGCAAAATACGTGTTTCGTTTTGGACCAAAGTGAGAAAATCTGATTTTTGGTCGATTTTCCAAAAGTTTTCGGTTAAATTTTGAAAATATGTATGTCAAATGTTGATTGAACTTGAACTGTGCAAAAAACCTCTAGATTTTCACAACAAAAAATCAAGAAAAAATTGTAACTTTTGCATACATTAACCATGAAAACTTTGTTTGCCATCATTCCTTTTTCTGGTCAAACGTTCCAATTTTATTTGAATTCAATTTGAATCGAAATCGCAACAACAACACCAGAGGAAAAAACGGGAAAAGAGGTCAGAATGAGTGAAACCAGAACCAGTTCGGAACGGAAGAGGGGAATGGAATGGATATTGAATAAGGGAGATGAAAGGGAAGGTGTAATAGTTAGTATAGTATGGAAATGGGCTTTTATCAGCAGTGTATCAGTTGCAAAAAACATTTGGCAGTGGGCGGAATCGAACTCGGGACGAAAAATTCAAAGGCAAAAGTGCAAACGACTAAGCCATTGCTTCACAGGAAAGAGAGGAGCGCAGGGCGGTGATATTGGCGCTGGATTTGATGATTTGGCGGCGAGGTAAGGCGGGAGAGGGTAGTGTATTATTTTGGAGTAGATCAAAGATTTTGGGGAAAAGTGAAGGAAATCGGTTTAAAATCGTATTTTCAACAGGTAAAAGTGGAAAATATTCAAATTCACATAAAATTAACAACTTGCACAGCAATTGAAGGTCCAGAACATCAATTTTAGACGCTTTTTCTCGAATTGAAAGAAAAATGTGGAAATTCATAGGTTTTGAGAAAAAAATCAAAGTGAGAAATGATCGAATTTCTTGAAAAATAGGGGGAAATATTTAGTAAGTTTTAAAAACCAGTGAAAATTTCGAAAATTCCACCAAAACAAAATTGGTCCTGAAAAAGTATAAAAATTACAGGACAGACAGATCAACAGTCATCTCTTATCATCGCCATCCTTATCATTCTTATCACTTGACCCCCGGCCCTCCGGAATGGGCGGTCTCAAGGAAAAAGTGCAACAGCAGCAATTCTAACAGTTCAATCTGGGTGTCATCATCGCTTATAACTAAGTATTCAACCAATCTTATCATCTGACCATCTTCAAAATTAAAAAAAAAGGATCAGAAACCTTGAAAACCAATCGAACAAACACAAAATTTGTGGAGAAAATGACGATTGCGAGATGAGGTCAACAACAAACTGGGCGAATTGGACGGAGGATCATTAGAAATGAACACAAACTATACGTTTCGGTGTTCTTCCATTGAAAAATGACGGTCGGCAAAGTGCAAAAGAGATTTGACCTTGGGCGGAATCGAACCCGCGATTGAAGATTGGGCGACAAAAGTGCAAACGACTAAGCCATTGCTTCACACCTTGCATTGGGGCGCAAGGCGGTGATAAAGGCGCTGCTTTTGGCGTCTTGGCGGCGAGGAAAGGCGGGAAAGGGTAGTGTATTATTTTGGAGAAGGTCAAAGATTTTGGGGGAGAGTGAAGGAAATCGGTTTAAGATCGTATTTTCAACAGATAAAAGTGGAAAATCTTCAATTTCACATAAAATTAACAACTTGCACAGCAATTGAAGGTACAGAATGTCAATTTAAGGCGATTTCTCATGAATTTTCAAAAACACTTTTTTAAAAACTTCGAAAATTCGAAATTTCCGTTCGATAATGATGATCCGGTTGCTTCTACTTCTGCTTCCGCTTCACAAAAAAGTGAAATGACTGGGAGAAAACAAGTATGTTTACTGTTTCTATCGTCTTCAGAATCTTCCCATTCTCCTCCCAGAAAACAGGAAAATTAGGAATTCGAAAAAGGAAAAAGAATGTTAAATACACATTAGCCACTCACCCCAATGGTTAGCTATTCTTCTCATCTAGACATGCAAAGTATAAAACACAAGGTCAGACTGACCGCCGAAGGAAAAAAGATGATATCAGTGATGGGATAGCACTGATAAGGTGTCAATGACACAATCGGATACTTTTTGGGTTGAAATGCAATGTGGAAAGGTCGAAAAATCAGTGAAAATCGTCTAATAAAAGAGTAAAGAAATTTTGAACTGTTTTTCAATTTTTTGTGATATTTTTAGAAAATCATATACTTTTTCTTTTTTTTATTAAAAAATACAATCGAAAACAACTGGAAACCCCGGAAAATTCATGAAAACCCATCGAAAACAAAGAAAAAACGCAAAAATTCAAGAATTACAGTAACCCGGCAAAGTTTTTTTTTTAATTGTGGCATGCGCCTTTAAAGCAGGGGGAATACGGTAGTTTTCCAATTTTTCTCGATTTTCTTCATTTTTTTTGGTTTTTCTCCGAACTTTCTTGTTTTTTCCAAGTTTCATTGAAATCTGTTGTTTGCTAATTTTTATCGTTGAATTCGAAACTTTTCGTGAGGAATCGACAGAGGAAATGTGATTTTTGGGATTTTTCGAAATTTTTTTTAAAATTGACCAATTTTGCAGGGAAATTGCGGGAATTGAAGTAAGAAATGGCGGAAAAATATTGGTAAAGTTAGGAAATGAAAATAGAACCAAAAAACTTTGAAAAAAAATTTGGAAAAAAAAAATATTTTTTTTGCTGAAGAGAAACTTCCTGATTTCCCGTTTTTGAGGTCAGAGAAGTCTCGATTTCACCAAAAACCACTTGTAAACTGTCAAAGAGTCGTTTCCCACCGCTTACAATCACAAAATCCGCTGCAAACCGTCCGCCCATTTCGCTCTATACCCAGTTCGTCCAACTGACCACCAGGTCATCAACTTTCAACTTGTTTAGTGTTTCTGTTTCTGTTTCTGTTTCTGTTTCTGTTTCCCCGGCAGAAAAGTGTCGAGATGACCTTGTTTGCAACCGAAAACACAGAAACGCCGTTGTTGTAGACTACGAACCGTTTCGTGTGGTGTGGTTTTGCTTTGTTTCTTTGTAGTCCACGTATGGGTAGAGGTCCAATGATCGGAAACACTAGAAATGGGCGGTTCGGAACGTGAATTGGTAGAATATATAGCATTTTTACTGTCAAGATACCCTCGAAGCGCGAAAATAAAACTACCCAAAGAACCTGCGACCTAAAATTGGAAAATGACTAGGTCAAACCGACACAAATGATCAGGGCTGTCCAAGGCGTAGATATCGGCGCGTTTCCGGCAATTTTTCAGGCTGAAATGTTTTTTTTTCTAATATTGAAAATCTGAATATTTTCTTCTTCAATCCAACAATAAAATGTTACAAATCCCTCCATTCCAATGCTATTTTATCACCCAATAATATCTATCCGCTCCGCGACCCATCCAATATCCCATTCCATTCAATCCCTCCCCCACGCGACACCCTGATCACTGATTCCTTGTGTTTGATCAGTTTGATGTTGATGATGTCAGCTGATGGCCGGTGGTCCCGATTTCCCACGCAACAAAACAACACATGTCTACCCCTGTTTCATTTTTTCTCACTATCACTTTTAATAGTTGATCATTGGATCAGATCGAGGTCATGTCACTTGAGCTGTTTTTGACCCGGAAAACGTCAAAAATTAGTTGACAAAACTATTTTTACCTCAAAAACGAACCCTCGTGGTGAGAAAAAAGGATTTGCGGGTGGATGGAATCGAACTCGGGATGTCAACATGGCAAAGAAGCGTTAGCCACTGCGCCACACACAGGTGAAAAGCGGCAGACACGTAACGGGTCCGTACCGTCTCGGCGGCTATATGTGCACGTATCTGACACGTTACGTGCCCGCGCGCCAACGAAGCATGCGCGACGGATCCGTTACGTTCATCA
>LR564218.1:6010-20719 GCA_900536345.3 Caenorhabditis sp. 39 LS-2015 | reverse complement strand
CCTCGGCACGGACATCTACATCGGTCCAGAGTGCGGAAAGCTTCGTCGTCGCAGCAGCTCCAGTCGCCAGAACCTGTCATCTCCTGAAACCACCCCTCCGCCGCCCTTCGTCCCGTTCCCACCATTCCCCGGCCAACTACTCCTCCCCGGCTTCCCCATCATCAATCCGAATTACTTTTCGGTTTTCAAACAGATCCAGCAGAATCTGCAGAACTTCCAGAATAATAATCATGGCCTGCCCATGATGGTCCCGGGATTCGGTGGGGATCCGATTGTTCGTGTTCCTAAGGTGTGATTCCTTATCATTATGTCCCTAAAATAGAATCCCTCTATTGTTCGCTATTGTTCCTCTTAACTCCCAACCACCCGACCTGCCTCCCGATTTTGCATGCATTCCTTTTTCGTAGCATTCACAGAGTTTTCCGTTCTCCGTTCCATACCGACGTTTACGCAGTTTCGTCCGAGTAGATTTATTCATGATCGATAAAAGGACAGTGAAGAGAATGCCGTTAAGCTGACAATTATTATGTTGATTTGTGTTTTTTGTATTTTCTGTTTCTGTTCTCTAATAAAGTATCGAATAGCTGGCGTTTTCATTCGGATTGAATATTAGTGGAAAACTCTATAACTAATCGGGAACCGCAATACCGATCGATACCCCGAATAAAGTAAACTAAAATCTCTTCATCAAATTCTCTCCCTTTAAACACGTTCAAACGCAATTCGATCCGGTGATATTCGATTTCCCCGACGCTTCATTGAACGCCGAGTTCAGCGATTTATCATGCGTTGCATTCACCCCTCCCGGATTGTTCAACGACTCCAGCACCATCTCGTCTTCTTCTTGGAACCTGATCGGCTGGTCATGCTTTTCTTTCGCCATATCCTCGTTGTGCTTCTTTTCTTTCTTCTCTTGCTCCGCATCAAATTCCGCCTTCGCCTTTGCATGAGCTTCCTTCATATATTCGTTGGTGATATGCCGATTTCCCAGCTGACAAGCTTCTTTCAACAGCCTATACTTTTGCTGTTCTGTACAATGCGTATCAGCTGCTAGTTCTTTAGCATATTTTTTTTGCTGGAAACCGAGAATTGCCCAAAGTGTTTCGGGTATCTCACTCACCTTCATTTCTCTATCATGGCTCTCTTGCCATGTTTCCTTAGCCTTACACATTGCTTTCTTATAAGAAAAGAAGTTAAAGTGTCGAAAATTAAGACTAACCTTGTTATATTAGAATGGATTTGATTACTGATTTGTTGGAGGAGGAATGGATACCAATTCGAATTGTCATCATCCGCAAGTGCACGTGGAATCCGACTTATGAGTTCATTGTCACGCAAAAAACTAATTCGCAGGTAAAGGAAAAATGAATGCGGTTTCAAAACAAATTTTTTTCCGTTTTTTTTGTTTTCACTGACTGGATTATTGAGGAAGATTTGGTTCAAGAAAATTTCTCGGCTTCTACTTTCCACAGAAAGAAACTGAAGTGAGCAGCGCATGTTTCACGACGCGAGAATAAATTTCAATAAAATCTGCAAGATGACGACGGAATGGAGGATGCCCAAAGGGAGGAGACGACGAGTTTGAAAGGAGGAAAGAGGAAACCGAAATCCGAGGGGATACCTAGCTGGATCCACAGCTTCAACACTTTTGAATCAACAGCTAGACAATGGCATTGCGTCCCACCACGATTTTCACTGTTTTTCAACAAGCTAGTTGGATTCTACCGTATTTTTTCAAAAAAAGAAGAATGTCGTGGCGGGAAGCAATGCCGCGTTTGAATCTCTCCAAGTACCCCAAGTAAGAAGGTTCCAACCATAATTTTCAGTGAACGGGGTGGGGATACCAGAATTTTATCACCGAAAAACCACGCTATTCCCGATTCAACTCTCTTTATTTCTCCAAATGATCTCCCTTTAAACACGTTTAAACACAGTTCGATCCGGTGATGTTCGATTTCCCCGACGCCGCTTCGAAAGCCGAGTTCAGGGATTTTTCATGCTTTGCATCCACCCCTCCCGGATTGTTCAACGACTCCAGCACCATCTCGTCTTCTTTTTGGAACCTGATCGGCCGGTCCTGCTTTTCTTTCGCCATATCCTCGTTGTACTTCTTTTCTTTCTTTTCTTGCTCCGCATCGAATTCTGCTTTCGCCTTTCCATAAGCTTCCTTCATAAATTCGTTGGTGATATGCTGATTTCCCAGTTCACAAGCTTCTTTCAACACCATATACTTTTGCTGCGCAGTACAATCCGTACTTGCTACTAGTTTTTCGGCATATCCTTTTTCCTGGAAACCGAGAAATGCTCAAAGTGTTCCGCGTATCTCCCTCACCTTCATTTGTCTTTCATGGCTCTCTTTCCATGTTTCCTTCTTCTCCTCCTTCTTCTCCTCCTTCTTATCTTCTTTCTTTTCTTCCTCCTCCACTTCCTCCTCCTCTTCCTTCGGTTTTTCTTTCTTCTCCGTCGCCTTCTTCTTCGCCTTACACATTTCTTTCTTACAAAAAGAAGAAAAAACTAGGAGCTAAAGTGTCAAAGTTACGCACTAACCTTTGATATATTAGAATGGATTTGATTACTGATTTGTTGAAGGGGGAACGGATACCAATTCGAATTGTCATCATCCGCAGGTGCACGTGGAATTTGACTTATGAGTTCATTGCCACGCAAAAATCAAATTCGCAGGTAAAGAAAAAATGAATGCGGTTTCAAAACTCAACTCTCCAGAATTTTATCACCGAAAAACCACAATATTCCCAATTCAATTCAACTCTCTTCATTTCTCCAAATGATGTCCCTTTAAACACGTTCAAACACAGTTCGATGTTCGATTTCCCCGACGCCGCTTCGAACGCCGAGTTCAGCGACTTCTCCTGTTTCCCATCCACTCCCGGATTCTTCAACGACTCCACCATCATCTCGTCTTCTTTTTCAAACTTCGCCTGCCGTTCATTCATTTCTTTCGTCATTTCCTCCTCGTACTTCTTCTCTTCTTTCTCTTGCTCTGCATCAAACTCTGCCTTCAACTTGTCATGGATCTCCTTCAGATGCTCATTTGTGATATGCGAGTTGCCTAGTTCCCGGGCATCTCGCAACAGTTTATACTTTTGTTTTTCCGTGAGATCTGTTCTCGCTGCGAGTTTTTCGGCATATTCTTTTTTCTGCAGGCATAAAAATACATTAAGTGCACTGTGTTTCTCACTCACCTTCATTTCCCGTTTCTCTGTCTTATCATATATTTTTTCCTCCTCCTCCTTCTCCGCTTTCTTCGCTACCTTATTCTCTTCCTTCAGTTCTTCTTTCTTCTCCGTCTCCTTCTTCTTCACCTTACACATTTCTTTCTTACAAAACAAGGAAAAATCTAGGAGCTAAAGTGTCAAAATTAGGCACTAACCTTTGATATATTCGAATGGATTTGATTACTGATTTGTTGAAGGGGGAACGGATACCAATTCGAATTGTCATCATCCGCAGGTGCACGTGGAATTCGATAAGTTTGTTGTCACGTAAAAATCAACTAGTGGTTCAAGGAAAAATGATTTCAAAACGAACTTTTCAGAGCAAAATGTTCGATTCCACAATTATAAAAATTGAGTGCTCTTTGGTTGATTTACGAGTAATAAAAAGTAGTGAGAACGGAAAAAGCGTTGAAACAATGCCATTTGTGTTGATTTGAGACCCCGAAGTTTCGCAACTGAAATGTGACATTTGGAGTTGCGAAACGTTACCAATAGAAACTGCAATGGACAGTTCATCGAATCTGCAAAAGGGTCGCGGAACAGAAGACGCCCAGAGGAATCAACAAGTCAAAAAAATCAAAGAACGTCCCAAAAACCGATGGCAAGAGGACGGGGTGGACAGAAGTGGAAATCCATCTCCATTAGGCAGATCATGCATTCCCGGGTCACACCTAGCTAGACCAAGTTGTTCCTGAAAGCGTCTAGTCCACAGCTTCAACACTTTTGAATCAACAGCTAGACAATCGACTATCCAAGTACCCAAGTCAGAAGTTTTCAATCATACATAATTTCAAAAGAACTGGATACCAGAATTTCATAATCAAAGCATCATACCATTCCCAATGCAACTCTCTTCATCTCTCCAAATTCTCTCCCTTTAAACACGTTCAAACACAGTTCGACCCGGTAATATTCGACTTCCCCGACGCTTCATTGAACGCCGAGTTCAGTGATTTATCATGATTTGCATCCGGTCCTCCCGGGTTCTTCAGCGACTCCACCGCCTCCTCATCTTCCTTTTTGTGCTCTTCCTCCTGTTCTTTGATCAACTTGTTCATCTTTTCCACGTGTTCCTTCTCATTCTTCGCCTGCTCCGCCTCAAATTCCGCCTTCGCCTTTCCATGCAATTCCTTCAGATACTCATTGGTGATTCGCCGATTTCCAACTTCGCGGGCTTCTCGCAACAGTTTATACTTTCCTTGCTCCGTAATATTTGGTATCGCTGCCACTTTTTCCGCATATCCTTTCGCCTGGAAAGAGCGATTATCAAGTTTGTGTTACTGGTATCTGTGACTCACCCTTTTTTCCTTATCACTTGCTCTCTTTTTTGTTTTCCCTTTGCACATTTCTCTCGAAAATGGAAAACGGTAAAGTCGAATGAATCTAATTATTGATTGATTGATCGAAGGAAGAATGGATTTGAATTCGAATTGTCATCATCGGAAATTGCACGTGGAAGGTTGGGATTTGATGTAATAATGTCACGCAATAAATATTTGGAATTTAAATTAAAAAAAATACAGTTTCAGAGTGACATTTTCAGTTAGAAGCATATTACTTTAAATGTTAAAGGACACCGTTTTTTTTTTTCAATAAAGGTTCCTGCACCATGCGGCAATGTAAACTACGATCTTCCTGACATCTCCCCTGGATTATCAGGGTTGCGAAGCGTCGGGGTGTCTGGTATTTTTCGTACGAGAAGAAAGAGTGAATCCAGATGCTCCATCCAGTACCATAACATAATTTTATGAAACAGGAGTTTATTATGGGCGTTTCAAGCGCAATATTGCAGTAAAAACGGATAATCCGAAGTTTGGCTATCGGCCGTTTGGTAACTCTAACGTTTCGCTTCGAGTTGTCAAACTTCATAGTTGTAAAAATCGCGTTGCGCAACGTCGGGGTGCCTAAAAACGTTAAAAAAAAGAACACATCTAGCCAGTGAAGTGTTAAAAGAGAAGTACCTTCATCTCCTCCTCTCTCAAGAAGTCATAATAATATTCTCATGTGCCTGCACTTCTGGCACCGGAACATACAACGAGTTCACCGTCATCGGCAGCGTCGCCCCCGGATTCCGAGTCTCTTCCAAACATCTCTCTTCTCTGACCCTCAACGCCTCCTCCTGATCCCTCTTGGCCTTCTCAAACAGTTCCGGATAGTCTGCTTCCCTCTGATCCTCCTTCTCATCATGAATCTGCTTGGCTCTCCAGTAATACTCCTCCAGAATCTTGTTGGTAATGTGTCGATTGCCCTGTTCGCGAGCCCATTGCAGTTTCTTGTAGACTTCATGGTCGGTGAGGCACGGCATGGTTAAGAGTTCCTCTCGAAAGTCTTTTCCCTGACAATGAGATTCATTCCCGAGTTGATAAGGGGTTGATCAACTCACCATGAACTCCTCTTTTCTCGTTTCTCCCTTGCACATCTTCCTTTTGAAGTCACTTACTTTCCGTTTTTTAGATTTTATAATTATTGATTGATTTCGATTGTAATCCGAAGAGACAATGTCATTATCGTGTCTTTTCACGTAAGAATTTGTTTTGAAACGTGGAATTTTTTGTTTCAATTTTTTGAAAGCGCAGTTATAAATTTCACATATTTATTGAAAACAATGCCAAAAGATGAGGAATTTGATATATCAAGTCAAAAGTTCATAGTAAAAAGTAAATAATTGATAGAAAATCAAAATATAGATTGATTGCTGTTATTTTTCGTGCTCTATGGCTGCTCGGCACTGTTCACATCGTCATCAAAGTACTCGGAAAGACTTGTCAGGTAGAAACTCCAGTATGAAATGTTGAAAAGCATGTACGCCGTCGGGAAGAAGATTGCACTGCAAAAACGGGCATTTTCATCGGAAAATATGAAGGGAAAACAGGGGACTAATTGTATCTGTTTCAGAGTAATTGTAACTGGTTTACCTATAAAAATCGACAGTCTCCGGTCGCAACTCCTTGAGAGCTCTCCATTTTCGTCGAATTCCACTCAGCCATTTCCGTTTTTCTCGTCTTTTCGAGATGTGTGGATACGGTTGTTCGAGCTCCATTGGTGCCTGGAAATTTAAGGAAAAAGATAAGTGATGGTGTATAATGATAACGATTGGGGTTTGAAACTGTGATCGAGTTGAGACGAATGAACATTTGGAATTTGCGATTTGAGATTGGAAACTAAATATTTTCAGTTTCAATTTCAAGTTGAATACTATTCGGAAAAACCTTCTCTTAATAATAATAAGGGTTGCAAAATTGATTGGGAAATTTTATGTTAACGTTACTAGTGGGGCATAGTCGGTCACTGACAGTTCGAGGCAATGTCTCAAATTTGACAATCAGTCTCATTATTTAGTAGTGGATTTGTCTATGAAAGGGGTATCGGCCAGTATCCTCCGCTCCGATGTGACTTGGAGTATGGATACTGCATCCAACTTCTTCAGAACTTGAAATCCGTCATCATCTGGATCTAACACTAGATGAACGGTTCAACCTTATTTTCTTACTTTTCATTAAATGTTATTGCTAAAAATAAGAAATAAAAATATATTTTCATCCGTACTATCAAATTTCTGTTTCATTCCGCATTAATATGTCATTTACTTGAAACAGGTGATAATTTAGTAAGAGTGTTCATTGGAAAAAAACAGCTTTGGAGGTTGAGGAGTTGATTAATACGCATCCTCGCCTCTTCATTGCAAAATTTCGTACAACGATAAATATGATCAAACAGTTCCAAATTCAGAAAGATTACAATGCTGAATATTACACGTTTTATGCCCAGGAAGTCGGGAGAACAGTTTTTCCAGATTTTGGTCAAGCTAGACCAACCAGTATAGATTTGCAAGACGGTCAGGAACCGTTTTATTTTTTTTGCTTCTATCGTCGTTTTTTCACTACATAACTCTTAGTCTTTTAGCGGGTCTATGAATTTCAGTCAAAACTTTATGATCGCTTTGAAACGGGAACTTCCATTTCCCCTGTTTCAACGTTCCCATATATCAGTTACCCACGGAAATACCCGTTTCCGACGTGTTTTTTTTCCCAAACAAACTCACATAATCTTCGACGGGCGGCACTTCGCTATTATTCCTCAGCGAGTTGACTCTTTTATCTACCCAGAACTGGAAACAACACCTTCATTCAGTCCCCTACCATTCATCAGTTACCTGTCTCAACTCCAAATGCGGACTCGTCTGCATGCTCTTCCACGAGAATCCCTCATCATCTTCCTCCTGCCGTTTCCTCTTTTTCACTTTTGGTGGCAATCCCTCGTTCCTCGACATGAAACCAACTACGGCGAGTTCGAGAAGAGAGAGGAAGATGAAGAGCATGCCGGATAGCATCCAGACATCGATGGCTTTTACGTAGGAGACACGGGGCAGGTTTCGGATGATGTTTCCGAATTGGAAGGTCATGGCGAGCAGGGAGTTGACTCCGAGCATGGTGCGGGCCGGGATAGCTCTGGAAAGCAGTGATGAAGTGAGGAAACTTTCAAAGAATCTTTCTCTGGACAACTAAGAGGATGGAAGAGGTCTTTCTGATCGTGGAGAGACCCATTATGACATTATGAAATGCTATCATCAACAGCCAGTTTACTTTTTGTATTTTTTTCCACCGTGACGGTCACTACTGAGTACATTCGAATGCCCTGTTAGAATTAAATAAACACCAGAAACAGAAAGTTAAATTTTGAAAACCCTCCTTAAAATCCTCCGCTTACCTCGGTCCCAAATAAAAGGAGATCCACGAGATGACAATGGTCACCATTGTCGGAATGTATCTGAAATTAGTCGGGTATCATGTCAAGGTAATCCTTCAACAGAATCAACTGACCCTTGCAGTACATACCATCCGTATCGTCTCTGAAACACGAACGCGACAGTCAATTCGTCCCACCAACCGGCTGGGTACATCTGCAAAAAAAATATAGTTTCCGGTTTCAAAGTTTTTCCAAAATTGTGATCTGTTAGTGTTAATGATATCATTAACGGTGTTAGCCTTTTGATTCAGAAACAAAAACTTTTAGCACCCCGACATTCCGCAACTTCAACATTTTATTTTTTGGTGAGTTGCGAAACGACAGAGTGTTGAACTTTTTTTGTGTCAAAAATGATTCCAATAAATTTAATTTTCGAATTTCTGTTTCAAAAAAGTTTGAAACATCAACATTTTTTTTCAACATAATTCTCTGTTTCTAACTGTCATACCTGTTCTACCGCTATCACACTGAAATTGACGAGCTTGAAGTCGGGCAGGTCTATCCTTTTCAGCAATATCACTGGATACGGCTGGTTCCATTGCATTCGGACTTCTCCAGTGTTGTAGTTGAAACTGAAGTGGGTTCTTTAGATAGTGGTCATTCATTTTCTGAGCTCACGATTCAAAAGTCAGATAGCATTTCTGTTTGTCAAACGGGAATCGTTTCAGCTTCATGTCACACGGTCCTGTCAGTTTCATCCGATAGTTCGTCCAGAGAGTTCCGTTCGAGAAAACCATGAGGAACACGTTCCTGGATTTTATGATTTTCGGTTTCAGAAACTGTTTTTTTTTAATTTTATCATAAAATTATGTTAGAAATTCTTTTTGGAGTGTACCGGGTTTAATTGGTAGCGAATTGAAAACTAGATTCAAAGCACTCAAAAGTTGTTTGAAACTGTACATACATACAACGCGGCTTACTCACCGAAACGGCGACTCATGGATCGCTGCACTTTTCGAGTTGATGAAGCAAGTGTTGGGTATCCAGAGCCTTTGCAGGACCTTGTCATCGAATGAAATGTTCCGTTTACACGGGTTCATGTCCTCATAGACTAGTGCAGGATCCTCCCAGAACTCGTTGATGTACAGATCTGGAACGGTATTTTCATTTCAACAATTTATCTGTCAATGAGAAGTGGGCGGAGCTGGCACCGAAGGAAGTTTTCAGTTTCAAATTTTTGTTTTTACGCACAGATTTCGTTGCGAGGCCAATCTCCTAAATGTTTCCTGCTTCTCATGTTGCAAGCACTGTTTTAAAAGGTTTTCTCATTCCACCTATGTATCAGATGGTCATTACCTATCTCAAAATCTTGTGTCAACTCTGAAACCGAAGTCACTTCTTGAACCCACATATCCACTCGAACGTGCGTCGGATGGGACGGAATGTAGTGCTGAAGAATATCGATCGATTGATTTTTGAACTACTTTAAAGTAATCACTTTATTATAGCTGTCCTTGAGTAGCGCATTGATGATCTCGGTGTCATTTGCACAGTTGTCGAGCGACTGCGCGATGCCTTTGGAGGACTGCGACAGGAGTTCGGTGAGGAACGAGACCATCACCCAGCCGGGATGACTCATCTGGAAAAAGAGGAGGTGATAAGGAGTTCTTTCTGGATTCATCTTTTGGAACCAGCTGTTCGAATGCATTTCCCGGTTCTGCACGTATGTAGCACTTGGGAATACATTCAGCGGAATCGAATTATCTTCTGCGGGAGGTCACGACAGATTTGCACTGCACTGGGGGGACCCTCGTTTTGGAGATGATGAAGAGAGATTTGATTGGATTTGGGAAGGGATGAGATGCAGAGAAACAGAGCAAATATAGGAAGAAGAGTTACACGTGGATAATTTTAGACTAACAGGCAAATTGGACATCCACGAAAAATTATGATCGGGAAAATCCATTAGACATGAGAACAGGTTGAAACAGAAATGTTTTGCTGTTTCAAGAGTATGTAATGACTTTTGCACAATAACAAGGTTTGTTTAATCTTTTTTGGAGAAGTGAACATTTGAAGTTTCTTTCACAGATTCTAATGCGACCCATACAGTTTGACAGGAAAGATATGCATCAGAAGTTGCATATCAAACTAATTCTCCTGCGAGTTCAAAATCTTATTATTTCCGGCTGTTTCGATTCACGTAAAAGATTCGGTCTTGAAGTCTTGAAATTTCAAAGAAACGGGAAAAAATGTTTGTAGTTTCAAAGAAATTTCATAAATGGATATTTAAAATTGAAAAACTATTGACTCAATTAACGAATTCTTTTGATTAATTTCCTGTTTTTGGCAAATCACTGCTTATTCGGCTTATTCTAGTTCAAATTAACGTATATTTACTGGAAAGGTATCATCGAAATTCGACGGGAATTAAAAGGAACTGTTCCAAGACATTTTCATCAATTAAGCAGTGTCATTGAAAGACAGTACAACGACCTTTTGCAGAATTCCAAAAAGCAAACTGCACATCGGTTTCAATCGCGCTTCAGCTTTACCATTGAAGGAAAATGAATTGGATGCGTTTTGTTTTTCTTTTTTTTCGTTGAATACTCAGTCAAGAAAATCAATATCAAGCAGCCAATTTGTTCTCCCGCAATGAATAAGTCGGAAAGCGATCGAAACCGGTGTACAGTTTGAGTTTGTGTCTCCGTGAATCTTATTCAAGAAGTAGCAAAAAACGGAAAAAAATGTTTGCAGTTTCAGAGAAATCTCATCAATCGATATTCAAGAGTGAAAAACTATTACTTCGATAAAAAAACTCCTTCTAATTAATTTCACGTTTTTTCGCGAATCAGCATTCTCCTTATGAAAACTTTCATATACAGACTTATAAGAAAGTAGGTATCATCGAATATCAATGGGAATCCAAAGGAACTGTTTCAAAAAATGTTCATCAATCAAGCAATTTTATTGAAACACAGTTTTCTCCAAGTTGTCGATTACATTAAAAATAGAGTTCATATGAAGCCTACAGACCTGTACCAAAATGATATAAAAATATCCCCGTTACAGGTAGCATACTTAATCTTAAAGTAAGTGTTTTAACTCGATGCTTTGATCGTAACCAACTGAAATCACAGTGATAGAACATCAAAACCAGAAAAAAGATAAAGTCAAAAAACTTCCCACGTTATGTTAATGGTTTGTCATTTTGAACTGGCTTTTTTTGTATTTTGACACGTATATGCACATAGGTGTCCAGTTCAAACTAGAAGTTTCAAGTTGATAGTTTAGCAGGTCGTATCTCAGTAACAGCCAGGCGATATGTATCAAAAAACTGTCAATTTCAAAATACATGTCATTTCAAGTGCTACAATTTTCTAATTGACAGTTTTCTGGTATTGCTTACAGTTACAGTTACTGAAATATGTGTCAAAATACGCATCAAGTTACTACTGTACTTTAATTGTAGCTAACGACTAGACTGGTAGAAGTATCAGAAAAATAGTGTGAGAACGGAAAAAAAAACTTTGTGAAACTGTAAAAAACGTTTCAAAGATTCACATGGTTTATGAGATTAATGGAGACCAAGTTAACCAGTAGTGTTAATCAGTAAAACCGAGAATTTAAGTTTCCTGGGAAACAGACAGTTTTGTCAAGAATCTCTGTTTCAAACTTTCCCTATAAAGCGGATATGAAAATGAACCAATATTCTTTTAATACCATCTTGATCCTAACTTTTCACCTCAAAACCTCAAAACAACTGACGAACATTCAAAGGTGTCAAAAATTGGCAGTGAGTCACCGAACATGTATATCTTACCCATCGTGCCATGATGTGTTGTCACCTTCTCCTCTTCTTCTTCTTCTTCTTCTTCGCCTTCTTCAGTGTTCAATCCGTTCACCCTTCTCTTCAATCTTCCGTCTTTTTTGTGTCCGTATCTCTATCCTGTCGGTCGCTGTTGCTCACTCACAATCGAACGAATCGAATCGAATCTGATTCAGAAGACACGAATAGAAGGCAATCAGAAGTGAGAAGAACGAATAAACAGTGGCAAGTCAAGAGGAGGGGGGAGTGAAGGATTCGAAACTCGGGGAGGGGAGGGGGAAGGTCATGGAAGTGGCGACGACGACGACGAGAAATCGGCGAAAAACGGGGGGCAGCGGAATTGAGTTACGGCTCTGACTGGCAGGGGGAAGAAGACTTCATTTAGAAGACGTCGCGAAGCCGACGACGACAGCGACGACATACTATTCTTGATTTGAGGAGGAGCAGAAGGAGGAGGGAGGAGGAAGAGGCATTCTTAAAAGTCTAGTGAAATTCAGATAATCTTCAAGAACTGTATGGTGACAGTGAAACAGGAAGAAAATACTCAAGCTGACAGCTAATTGTAAGTGTACAGCCGGAAATTGGTGATAACTACTCAAATTTGTGATCAATATAGCAATCCGACTGTTACAATTAGATGATCAATAGAATTGAAGTAATTCAAGTACTATCGAAATAACTGTACCTAACTAAATGTGTTCCTTGTGAAACAGGATTATTCGAACTGAACGTCTGTATTTTTAAAAATGTACTTTCCCGTTTCCACTTCCACATGAAGGAAGAAAAGTTTACGTTCGTGGTTGAGTATATTACAGTTTTTTGAAAAACCGAATTATCGATATTGGGTATTTTAATTGTAAGAACGCAAGGATTATCAAAATGGTGGAACATGGAGACCCCGATGTTTCGCAACATTGAAAAGATGAATTTTGCAACTGTAACGAAAAGTTTTCTTTAAAATGCTCTCTTAAACTTCAAATTTCAATATCTGCCGGAAAAATATTTTTCTAGGAATTTGGAGTTTCGAAACGATACAGTTGCGAAACGTTGCGTTTCAAAAGATCGTGGTGCCGGAATATGAGCGTTATCTTGAAAAAACCGCAAAATTGCAATGTGATATCGTTATGGCCACCACTGTAAATCTAAACTTTTGAAGACGTACTTTCCGTTCCCACTTTCCTGCTAATTATGGAGATTCAGGACCTTACAATTTACTGCTTGAATATTCGTAATTATAATGGCTTCATTACCGGGATCATTTTAAAAAAAGTAATAAGCAAGGCACTGAGAAGAGTTCAACCGCGCATATACAAATCAATGAAACTGAAAAACTTCATCAAACTTGTGATAATAATGAAACAGAATTTTAATAAGTATTTGAGAAGGATTGTTGCTTCGAAAAAACACCTATTTTTGACTGAATTTCTCTGAAATTACAACAAAAAAACGTGCGCGGAAGTCGGAAGACGGAAACTGGACACATCTAATAACAATAAGGAGAACTGGCTCAGAAATTGATAGGTATCTGTGATAAGAACACCTCTTGAGTTAGCAAAAGTAACTATTCTACAAATCACAATAAAATTAAAACTTCCGTTTCAACTTCTCTATTGAATTTGGTTATTATTAATTGAGCTCGTTCTAGATTTCCTACCATTCCTTCAAAAAAAAGTTTACTGCAATATTCAAATGTAAAAAACTAGTGAAACGGTATCCTACTACTAAATACCTCACAATCAACAACTCCCCGATTGCAGAAACAGATAATCTAATCGTCCATTGATAAGAAATTGTTTCAAAAATCTCCAAAAAAAGATCAAAAGCCCGCCTCTTTTCTTGTTTTTTTCCTCCAACTGCTATCCAAAAAAGGGCAAAAGAGGTCCGGGGAGAGGAAGAGGAAGACACTTCTTTCCGGTAAGCAGATTGTGGTGTTTGGTGGAAAGAGGATTTGGAAGGGGAAGAACTTCTGAAGGGGAGAAGAGAGGAAGGAATGGGTAGGGTAGACGGGTGAATTGAAATGGGAACGGGAAATGGATTGGGGAGGGGGATTTGGAGAAGTTTGGCGAGCCGTTTAGAAGGGGAACAATATCTCCAAGTCCAGAATGACAAAAACAAGGATAAACTTCAGTTCATGGTTTTTATGATAGTTTGAAACAGTGACTATCTACCTAGTTTTCTCTGATATGTGAGTCAAAACGGTGAGATTTGCTTTTTTCAGACTAATTTCGTTGTCATATTTAGCAAAACAAAAATAAAAATGATTTCCATTTTGCATAACCGTTTTTTAATTTTACTGTAACACCTGTCAGTTGATCACTTGATTTGGTATAAAAACAGCGAGTTCGAGACTTCGCCTCACCGCCAGGTTCATTCACATCGGTCACTATCCCCCAGCCCGGACGTGACTTGAATTAGGCTAAATACGGATGTCGCCATCGATTTTTCTCAGAACTTGAAATCCGTGGTCGGCAAGTGTCCAACGCTTTGAATTACTATTCGACATTGCCATAACTATTACTAAAAAATCTGTTTTAGCATTTTGAATTGCGAAACGTTACAGTTGTGAACACTGGGAATATTGCGACACTTTTTGGTCAACTTTTTTTTGTGTTTCACTTAATCGTTTTCTGACTTTACAGTCATGCCAGTCAGTTTGTAATGTTCTTCAATGACTTCTGACTCAATTCTGGTAGCTTTATTGGCAAGTGAATGGCTTCTCGGCTGATGCTGACTGGCCCAAGCCGGGCGTGACCCGGAGTTCGTACGGACAAAAGTTTGCACACCGGCTGGGACTCGGCTTGAGTCAAGCATTCAACAGGCTTGCTTTTTTTTTTTTTTTTCTTGGGTAAGGGAACTGTCCGACTTGCCCTAAGAAAACAAGCGGTCCGCTTCTTGAGGCAAGCCGGCCTCTGGAGTAACCCGGCTTGAGTCAGGGAGCAGTCCGGCTTGTCTCAAGAA
>LR564213.1:4333-15247 GCA_900536345.3 Caenorhabditis sp. 39 LS-2015 | reverse complement strand
GAGACCCCTGGATGGGTGAGCTGAAGAAAAGTGATAAGGTGCAGGCACGGAGGGAACGAAACGGTCGGAATGATTAGATATGAATGAAACATGGAAAGGTCTCTACCTAATTGTTCAGAAAGGGTTGACTGAAAAGAAGCAATTTGGAGGGATCCCGAACCCCGAGATCTGAATACATATGATGAATCCAATGTTAACAATGAGTTGAACGAGTCGAAATGCAATCAGTGCATGTTCTTGTGAACCATTTTCGAAAACAAAACTGTGATCGAAAGGTGGCTGATGGACAGGGGAACAAGGGTATGTACACAGAAAAAGAAAGGAAGAACGGGGGGGAAGGTGTCTGACCAGTGTTACTCATAACTCGCATTGTTGAGCTTTTCGTGGCCTCACCTGTTTGAACCGAAGCAGTTGAGAAGGAGGAAGATTTGAAGTTTGAACTTGGAGCTTCCAAGATTCGGTAAGGAGATATTGATTTTCAATCTATTCAGGGTAGGATTACTTCAGACTGGTACCGTGAATGACTTATTCGCCCTGAAACCATCTAGACTTATGCCCTGAATGACAGGTGGCTGCAACATGCTCAAATGATGTTCGTGTTGTTCTGAAAGTGCTGTTTGACGGTCGATAGTCAACTTTGTAGAGCCAGTGAACGCTATGGGTGAAGGATAAAGTAGATAAGTTCTTGAAGTGTTATAGTGTTGTCTATAGACACTCGTTGACCACGGATTTCAAGTTCTGACAATGAAATTACTTGGTGGCGATATCCGTATTTGGCCTGATCCTAGTCACGTCCGTGCCGATAGTGACCGATATCCTGAAATTGAATAGAATCTTCATGAAATTTCAGAATTGCTTGCAAGGGAACTTTCATATGAAGGCTCGAATTTTGAAAAACGGAATTGACAGATCGAAAGAGCATCCTCGAATTAGCGTGTTTCCGTTTTCAAACCGTGCTCAATATCACTTTGAGTTATCCAATTTTTCAAATTTATAGTGCTTTTTGATGAATTTTGAGCAATTGAGGGGAACCTGCTGAATACCATTTTTGTAAGATACCCTTTCAAAGTGTCAACGTGCCCATTTTCACTAAATTTGCTCTAAATTCGGCAATTACAGAAGAAATCGATCGCTGCGTGATGGGACCCATTCCACGTGCCATAGGTTAACTGTCACCGTTTGAAAAACGAATAATATAAATTCGATAACTCGGTTTTGAGAAAAACTACGCAATGTGGATTGGTAAAACTTTCTTCAAATTCCCAAAATATTGAAGATTGCGATATGGAGGAAACATATTTCCTTCACGGATCGAAACATTTCAATAATTCAGACCCCTCTGGAAAGCTAATCAGTCAACCTTACAATTAGCCAGCCTTATCAGCAGCTGTGAACCTGCACGCCCCGCCCATTTCCTGTGAAAACGACCGGCGACTGCGGAACCCGCGGATTGTCGGACCATGGCGCTGATGAAATCCGCGCATTCCGAGTGTTTTTCGAATTCTGATACACACTGGGCCTTCACCAAGACCCTGCGAACAATTTTTGGAGCCCTGTCTTCTTGTCAAGACAGGGTAAAAGGTAAAATAACTGATGATCTGGTGGCAAAGCGCATGAGGAATACCCCTCTTGCCGAGAGCTGCTCAAGACTGACAACCAGTTGATAACAACAAACGCTGTTATCTTCCTAATAGAAACAATTGTTTTGAAGTGTTCAACTACAAATTGGAGGGAGCGGTCAGTTTACGACTATAGCAGAGCCATTCCAATCCATTTCGAAATGCACTGTCATTCATTTCGTTCCCCACTCACTCACATTCTCCAACCCATTCATTCTCTTCTTTTGGCACTATAATTATGGTGCGAAAGAGCCGTAAAGAGCCGCACTTTATGTTCACTTTCTCTCTCGTTTTCCCTTTCCCTTGATTACTGTACTTGTATCGCTGTGAGACCCTCCTCATTCCCAAAAGGACCGCGCCCATCTTTTCCCAATTTTCATCTTCATTTTCCATTATTCTCGTTTCCATTTAAGTGATTAGGAGACGTAGAATGCAGAAGACGTCGGCAGACACAAATTGTCATCCGACCGGTCTCTTGTTCGAATAGTGTGTGATTCGGAGAGACGCAGACAGTCATGGCCTTCGAAACGGCTGCAAAGTCGACGAAAGATAGGAAAAGAAAGAAGGACTCAACTGAACTGCGTGTTTATTTTGCCACTGTTTTCTTTTTTTTCAGTTGAGTTGAGTTGAGTTGAGGAGTTTATGAACGTATGTATGGACAAGTAGGTATTTAGTAGATCGAGAACATTTATTGAGTTTCGAGTGGCTGGTGGAAGTGCGCTCTGGCGAACTATGATGTTTCCAAGTGATCCTTGACACGTTTTCGATGCCATTCTGCCTATCTGAACAGAGTTGGTTAGGGTTAGATTCCTCGCTCGCCTATCAGCCTATCAGCTATCGAAAGCAACCTTCTTGCGCTTTTTCGGTTAGCTGACGCTTTTCTGGTGGTTCCTAGATACACATTTTGAGCCTCCGAGTCTCTGATCTTGCTGACGTGCTTTGAGATCCCTGGCGCATCCTCAGCGAGCTTGACCTCTTCAATCTTCCTCCCAATTCCATATTTTTGAGTTGACTCGTTTTCATTTGCTGGCGCCTTTCTGGATGGGAAGCCTATCGCCTTTTCAGTGAGCTGACGCTTTTCTGAAGTCCCCTAGAAACTCCCAACTTTATGACAGTATTCTGGAGCCTTCGAGTCCTTGATCTTGCTATGGGTGCATTCGAGGCCCCACTTCTAGTGAGCCTAACGCCCTCCGCGTGCCCATCAAACTTCCACACCAATTCCCTGAAACCATGCATCCATTCCGCCAAAAAATGAGAAGTTAAAACCGAAACCCGACACCTTTGGAAGGCAGCCGAAACGGCGGCTTCCTGGCTGCTTCCTTCCACTTGCAAGTGTTTGCCCTTCTTCCCCTCCTCCTCATTCTCCATTTTTTCTTTTTTTCATATGATCTTTTGCTCATTGAGCCCCCCCTTACCGCTGGGTCAAACCGACCTACTCTTAAACAAACTTTCCCTTTTTTCTCGGCAAACTGTTATCTATCATTTCCATTGGCTTTTCTCCTTATCAGTGAACATTTCCAGGTATTTATTGAACATGAGAAAATGAGCAGGGAAAGTCTTGAAAGTCACCCGAAACCAGCCATCGACCTGCTCTTCGATGAAGTCTCCCAAGTGTTCTGGATCATTCTCTTCTTCTACATAATAGTTTCGCTGACATGGATACTGTATTGCTGCTATATTCATAAAATGTAAGGAGAAGAAGATACTGTAATTGGTATACTGTAGTTGTCCGCTTCCAGGGAACTGCGACTAGTCGAAAAGAAGATTGAGGAGAACGGAATGGCGAGGGCGCACGAATTACAGTAAGTTGATTTGTTTTGTTTTTTTTTCAATTTTTTTTTGAAATTGGAAAAACATAAACAGCGGGGAAACGGGGAGGTGATGTGATGTGACTCGACCTGTGACCATCGGGAAATCTTTGATTTTTCGGTCAGATGGGCACCGCCCATTCCGACTTCCCAGAAGACACAACTTTCCATTTTGGTGTTCTTTTCTTTTCTGATTTTGAGTGGGGTCTAGTTGGCGTACTGTAAGGTTACTGTAAGCTGTAGGCTGCACAGCGCAAAGTTTGAAAAGAAACAACTTTGAGCTGAAAACGTACAGTTCCGGCCTTAAAGACCTGATTTATTGCTAGGTGTTCAGGTATTTTGACATATATCTCAAGAACGAGCAGAGATATTTAAAAACGGTCAACTACGAAAATACTCAACATATCAAAAGATACAATTTTCTTGTTGATTGTTTTTTGATATCTCTTACCGTTTCTGAGATGCATGTTGAAATACCGGAGCATACCGTAACTTCATTGTCAGTTCCTTTCGATCCGCCTAAAATTGGTTCCAAATGCCATTCCGATGCCTCCATTATACTCTTTGCCAGTTTCCAAACTCGAATACTTCCAGGAGACTCCTCGACGCCTACAACCGAGTGACCCACGAGTCGTCGTCCTCGCAGTCATCTGATCCTTCATCCCGTGCAGCAGCAGCAGCAGCAGAACAAGTCTGACCGACTTTCTCCCCGTGCTTCCTTCTCTTCCTTTCACTCCTCCTTCTCTCGTCCCAATCGTGTTTTCACCCACCTGACCTCATTTCGTTTTCTATCCATCCATCCGTCCATCCTCTCATTCCCCTTCTTCCATCCGGAACACCATGAACGCCTTCCGTCTTCCGCTTCTTCTTCTCGCTCTCGTCGTCCTTTCCATCGCTTTCGACAAGTTCTCGGTGAGCAAAGACAAGAATATCCGCGCCAATTTGAAGGTAATCTTATACAAATTTCAACTGGCCAATGCTTTTTTTTCCTTGTAGCACCCGATTTCCCGTCGAGTTCTTCGATACGAGCGCTCTGTGGCCTACGAGGACTTCCCGACGCCAGGAGAAATGCCGCCGAAGTATGTACCGATTATGGACTTCGCCAAAGTTCGCCCGTGAGTTTTATGGGTTAGATATGTCTTTGTAATGCCTAGAGGATCAAGGGACTGATGATGAACAGGTAAAGATAAGAGATAAATATCAAAAAGTTAGTTATCAACTACAAAAAGACGCTGCCCGGTATTTGATACCTCCTTCTATTTTTGATATAAGTAGTCTACGTACCATGTGAGTTTCCAGAGAAATGCCCTCGAAAACCAAGCACAACTCTGACTTTGCCGACTCGGACTACCAGCCGCAAATTGACTTCTGATCTGTTCGTTTTTCCCATGTTTTTTCTCTTGTTTTCCGGGTTTCTCGACCCCGACCGACCACCACCACCAACACTTTGTACATATTCATCGGGTATATCAACTGTTTCCGTGATAATAAATCGCCTTTAACAGTGTTGTTTTTGTCTGAAATTCGGGGTATAAAATGGGTGAGAAGAGAAGGTGAAAGAATTGCCGAGTTCAACGTCACCTGAAACTGTATTTTTGATGACAGACGCGATGATCCACGTGAGTTTGGAAGTTCTTTGAGGGAAAATACCCGACCGGCCGCCCTTTTTCAGTCCAGTTCAGAGAGTAGTTTGATCAGTTACGCGGTTTCACACGTATGAGCATAGTCATAGAACAGAACTGTAGTACGTTGCGGCGAGGGAATGCAAATTTGAAGGTGTGAGCGGGTTTAGCGGCAAGTGACCACAAGAGTTGACGCAGAAGGTTTGGAGAGGGCTGGAATGGGAGCAAGAATGGTCAAGATGTAGGTGAAGATGGGAGGGGGTTTCAGGAGATTTCTGGTAATACCTCTTGCGGGGGCTGTACCATGTACTCAGTTTTCAGAAAAATTAATATACAAAAGACCAGCCTGAACCTGCGGCTTTGCCGCACTCAGGCTGGGGAAAGCGGCTTGCTCATTCGGGAAAATGAACCAAATGGGCAGACGGTACCGGAGCTTTTCTGATTGGTAGAAGATTCCTTGGGAAGGCAGGGGACTTTGGAGCATTGGAGAAGTCTTCTTGAAGATCTGATGAGGCAGGTTTTCTTGTACCTTCCAAATGGATACTCTGGTGACTCCTAAAAGAGTTTATCACTAAATGGACACACGGTCTGCTTGAATACAGAAGGTGACGTAGCAGAATCAGAAAATTGTCCGTCTGAAAACTTTAAGAAATACTGACTGCTACCAAGCTGTAACCTGTAACAGCTGTTCAGTGGATGACGTCTTCTTAATCCTTCAGAATCTCATTGTCAGAGAAGCCGTCTCATTTTTTATTGAAGACCTCTTCAGAAGTTCATAAAGCGACGTGTTCCAAAAGTCTAGATATCAGAAGTTATTGCCAGTCTCCGTGCAGCTAACGCGATAAACTAGAGCTCAAAGTCAGATAAGCTTTTGGAAAAGTTGCAAAACTTGTCGGAGGATCTCCAGAAGGGTCCCAAAAACGCCCCCGAAGCCCCTGCAACACTCCTTATCCATCTCTAACTTCTTCTCAGATACTCATGATGCAATTCCAATCCGAAACCTTCCGTTTCCCCGATTACGTGCTGCCATCCTCTTCCCTCCCGTACTTTGAGACCGCCTGACCGTTTTCATCTCTTGGTCCAAACTGTTTCCCTTCCAATTCGCCCTCCTCCTCCTCTTCCTCCAAGTTCATCAGTCCACAGAACCAGTCGATCAAAGTATTCCGATTTCGCTTCTCACTCCACTTCCTTCCCAGATGATATCATTGTTTCTGATCTTGCCCTCTCCCATTTCTCACACATTTCATAACTTGAAACTGATCTAGTTTCTTTCCAAAGTCTTCTCAGTCAGTCACTGTCTTCTATTCGGTCATAGTCATCGCCATTTCGTCCCTTTTTTCGTCTCGTTAATGCAGTATTCAGTTGATGATGTGAGTGTCTTGTCCGCGTCCCAAATCTTTTATAGCCAAGACAACCCAAGAAGGAGACCTAGTTCGTCTCATTTCGAAACTGTTTCCTCTTCATTTCCTTCTTCATTTCTCTTTGCCACGTCGCAATGCGGTCACTTCCTCTCGCCCCCTCGCCCATGTTTCGGGATTAAAAAGGATAGAATCGGGGGGATCGGATCATCTTTAAAATGTTCATTCTGCAGCCCCCGTCCCGCCTAAAAGTTGCCCTTTGATCAGCAATACTTATGTATTCGTCAACTTGATGACGTCACTCACGTGATACTTTCTGAAACCTTCAAGTAGAAGTATATAAACAACCGACCATCTAATGATAACCTCCTGGTCTCCGAGAATTGATCTTATCACCTTCTTATCATCATGATGATCACCATGGCGAACTACCATTTGATGGTCACAAACCCATCCGTTTCTTCTGATATTCCGCACTCGTCGAGACCGGTATGTTGAGTAGTTTGTTTGTTGTTTTTGTATGCATGTCTGGGTATCGGTTCACTGGGAAGAATCATAGACCAGACCAGATCAGATCAGATCGAATGGAACAGAGAGATTCGAATCTTGTGTTTAAGAGAAGCGAAATTTGCATCGAATTAGAGAGGTGTAATGTTGTTTGAATGAACGAACACGTCTAGGGGTGTTGTGAAGGAGATGAATGCTTGCTGGAAGTGCGCTCTATGGTACTGTCTTGATCTATGTAGGTTGTCGGCTTTTTCTTGAAGTGTTGAAGTGAGCTTCATGGAATCTCAACTGTTGTCAACCTAGGATCAGCCCCCACCACCTTTAGGATCTGAAGCTCCTGGATCCAGCCTCCCATTTCTTTTTTCAAGGGAGCTGTTAGTTCCCACTTCTCCCCTTCCTAGCAAACCTTTCCGTTTGCTCCCAAAGAAACTGTCCTGACCGACACAATCCCTCTTGCTTCTCCTCTACTTCCATTCCCTCCTTCTTCTCCCTCCCCACGTTCCGGTCACGCGTCACCCCTTCCCTCCCCTCTCTTCCAATAATCGGATCCATCTCACCGGTTATGCAAACTAGTCGCCGACCAGAAGAGAGAGGGAGAAAGTGTCAAACTCTAATATATTCCGGGGATTTCCCCCCGAAAATGTGTGTTTTCCCATATTTTCGTGTTGCATTGCGTAGTGAGTTGGTTGGTCACGTGTGTTCGGCAGAGGGACTGATATAAATATGAGATGATAGGGGGCGAATTGGGGAATACCCGGGAGCAGGGAAGTTGCACTGTGCAGTAGAGCGAGAAAGCATTTGAAACATCAGTCTTAGCTTCTCCTGATGATTTCTCAATAGCGCGCACTTCCTGTCTTTCTTTTTGTTTCTTCCCTCTTCAATTCATTGTCTTCTCGCCCCCCCCGTTCCCATTTCCTTCATGCTTTTTTTCGGAACAAAGGGAACGAGTCGTCCCAATTTCAAATGCATGGTACCCAGTGTGGGTGGACGGACGGACACTTCGTCCGTCAAATGGGCGGCGCAGAGGGAACTCTTTCGGGAACTTTGGATATGGGCACAGAGTGCTTTTGACTCACTTTTCTTGTTTTTTCTTTTTTTGTAGCCTCTGGGTACTTGGAATTTTTTAGAAAATGCGCGTTTTTCTCGATTTTTTTCATGTTAAATTCATTGATAAGATGGTGAACTTTCAGATGTACACCGAGCCGCATCCGAGTCTCTTCGCTAATTTGAACAACAAGAAAGTGAGTTTTTTTTGTTTTTTCATCAGAAAATTTACTAAAAAACTGCAAAAAGCAGGAAAATATGGAACCTGCGTAGTTATTCGGAAGATTTTCTGTCGAAGCACTGGTAATAAGAAGGACTTTTACGTTTTGCCGTATATCTTGGGAATCGTGCAAGATACCAAAAAGTTGTCAACTAATAAAATGTAGCTGGAGATTTTTGCTATATTTTATTAGTTGACAACTGTTTGATATCGTGAGTCATTTTCGAGTTATGCAAGTTTGATTCTGGCGCGGTCGACAAAGCGCTGTGCGCAGGCAATTTGTACATATTTTGCTGTAACTCAAGATCTATAAAAGATACAAAAATGGTATCAATTAAGAAAATGTAGTTTTAGATATGGGTAAAATTTTGTTAGTTAACAACTTTTTGATAACTCTCATGACTAGCGAGATAGGGCTTGCAGAAAAACGGCAGACGGTTCTGACTGTACCAGGGTCGTCAAAGAGCGGAATATGGGCTCGCAAACAAATTTATAGGCAAATTTTCTCAATTTCTGATTCTGGGATCTTGAAATTTGTCAATCTGTCTGGAATCTTCTCAACAGAGCCACTCCCAGTGGTAAACGCCCCATTCCCCCCTCCATTGTCCCTTCTCTCCCCCGCCCTCCCCTATTCTCCTTTCCCAATTCCATCCGAAAACAACTCAATCTGCCACTTCCTCCCATTCTCCTGCAATTCCGTCCCCCTTGCCCCCCAATTGCCGCCATCCAGAGAAAAACAACAGAGAATGCTGGCTCCCCGGGGAGAAGTGTCCGAGGGTCCGCCGCCACGCCACACCCCTCATTCTCCCCGTTGTTTGCAAAAAAACGGTCGAGAAGAAGAAAAGAAGACGTCGGAATTCGGACGTCGGGTGGACAGTAGGAGAAGAAGGAGAAGAAGGAGAAGAGGAGGGGAGGAGGAGAATGAAGACGAAAACAAAAGCAACCCGATAGTAAAAATCACGTTTTGAGTGTCTGCTGTTGGTTGGGTCGGTTGGGTTGGTGTCTGTTTCTCTCTCTCTCCCTTTCTTCATTCCCAACTTCTTTCTTTTTCCGTGTGTCCCTGCCCCCATCTGACCGCCCGTCTTCTTTTATCTTCTCCTACTTCTCCTCCTCATTGTTTCCATTTCCATTTTCCAATCACCTGAAAAAGACCCCAACCTAACCGTCTCTTTTTTGTTGTTTCCGTCGTCTTTTGCAACTTGACAGACTGACAAATTGACAGTGTCCCATATTCAGACGCGAATCCATGATTTTCTTGACCTACACTCCGGTTATTCATCAGTATGACTCGGTAAGTTTTTGGAGTTTTTTTGGAGTTTTTCAATTGGGACAAGGTGTGAAAATGAAAAAGAGGCATGTGACGGGAAGAGAAGATAGAACTGATTAATTGTTTGATCTCCCGTTGACTTGACACCTGGCTATATATTGATTGTTATCAGTTGTGACCAAGGGGAGATGAACTTGGAGTTCAGGCAACTTTTGGGTACAGTGCACTGGGATTACGGTAGGGGGTACAGTAGCCCTAGGCATCCAGTCATAAGTTCGAGCCTAGGAGATACACCATGATGTTTCCGTATAGTTTGTGGCAATTATGCATAGATCTGACTCCTTTAAGCTTGAATTTTGGGTTTTGAGCTTTACAGCAACCTACAGTATTTCTACAGTACCCTTGACACTTTGCAAACAGCCTTAAATCAGTCTTAAGGTCGAACTTTTCACAGAAACTCTCAAAATTTCCAAAGAACAGTACCATTTCAATTTGAAACTCTTAACGGCTAGACATTTCCCTGTTTTGAATCATGGTACCCCAGTACAGTAACCTGATTCAAAATCGAATCACTGATCACTCCCTTCTTCTTTTTATCCTGTTTCTGTTTCTCCACTCTCAAGTGATCTCTGTGATAGAACACAAAACTAGACACTTTCAGTGTTCGAAATGACCTTTCCTTTCGGTTCTTGACTCACTCGAATTTCAGAAATTGCTTGTTTGTTCTTCTTCTCGATTTTTCTAGATTCTAGTTCACCGATCCCATGATGTCGGCGATCTTTATCACGTGGAGAATCGCTGATAAACTTGTTTTCCACTCTCACTCTAAATTCGGAAATTTCCACAAAGGTCAGACAGTAAACTTGGCACCAAAATAGAAGGGCAGATCGGAAAGATTGGATGGTGTGTACTTTGTGAACGTAGGGAAGTGACGTCTTCACTTGAAGAATGGGAAGGACAGAAACATATATGGGCAGAAACTGAAATGGGCACGGAATGGGTGAAATGTGCCAAGTCTATCGGTACATTGTAAACAGTAAGAAATATGATAAAACCGTCAACTAAATACAAAAATTTGCAAAATTTTCATGGCTAAAAGTTGTTAGACGATCAATTTTTGATAGCTGTTACCCTTATTGAGATACAAGTTAAAGAACGAGTTTTATAGCAAACATCTATAGATGATATGTAAATTCAGCACCTTATGCGTTTGAAATGCCTTCAAAGTTGCCAGGATTCTACCCACATATGCCTCAATAACATATCTTCCAGGTAGTAGTCGCAGCAGCATGCACCCTGCCGGCGGACTCTCTGTTCGCCGTGATGCTCTACCTCATCTACCCCGACTCGTTCCTCCCTTCGACACTCTTCATCGTCAACTTCTCCCTGGTCCTTCTGGCCCTTCTAGGCATCAATTCGAAAGTCTCTTCAATGATTCTCCCGGCTCTTGTGTGGAAGTGTGTTCTGCT
>LR564209.1:0-11125 GCA_900536345.3 Caenorhabditis sp. 39 LS-2015 | reverse complement strand
CGGATCTTCTGTCCGTGTCCCGAGATGAGCCACGAGTAGTCGGGTCTCCGTTCTGCTTTCCGCAACTCTTCCGCCTTTTCCTCTTTCTCCACTTCGAATCGCACGACGACCATCTCGACTTCGCCGGCAATCATGTCGAACAGAACGTAGTTGTCCCCGATCAGAATGCTTTTCCTGTCGTCACGTGCACTCTGGCTCTCGGACGGAGCATCGAAACTGCGAGTTTCGCCGTGAAACAACCAGCGGAGCATTCTGGAGAAGAAGAAGAAATGTACGAATGGGAAGAGAGAAAACCCGAAAAAGAGAAGCAAAGAGAGAGGAGGAGAAGAGCAACCGAATCAAGGCGGATAATCCGGTTTTGATTCATCGCTCGCCGCTTTTTATATGCGCATAACATCCTCGCGAGATGGAGCGCGTTTCCATGGAAATGATGAGCGGAGGACTCGGGGGAGTGAGAGGAAATGGGCATGTGTGATTCATATCAAAGAGCCGTGCTCTCAACTTTATTCTCGAATGAAAACGTGTTGTTTTTTAAACGAACATATATTGTTTTACAAAACAAAATGATAATTAGGGGAGACATGAGAAGGCGCTTTTATGGGAGGCTTTTATGGCTGATATTATAGCTGGTGACGGCAATACTTGTGCAGCCAGTGGGAAACTGAGGCATTGTGAAATCTGTCAGACAGATAAGATCTTAGAAAGCAGAGAAAAGTAAATTAAGACAAAATGTGTGGGAGAATTCAAGGTGTCATACAACATATCAAGTGTTAAAAACGGACATTTAATTCCTGCCGATTGAGTATCTTTGGAGACGCGTAAGAGGGAGCGATAAAAAACAAAAAATACGCGGATTATTGTGGTGGCTCAAAACGCGGTCTCTTCTGTTGCATTGGCGCATTTTGGTAGTGGAAATTGGCGTTGTTGACATTCGGGAAGTTGGTACGAACTGGCATTTTCTGCTGATCCTGCAGCCATCTGACCTGAGTCGCCGGTCCGTAACCCTGGAAAAAATAGTTGTTAATTGCTTGTTATCTAATAAAAATTTTACCTTCTCGTTTCTAGCGGCAATTCTGAAAATGATTGCAGGTTTGTTTGTTTGGTCAACGTAGGCCGTAGAAAGGTTCGTTTGTGGAACTTGACACTCGGCAGTTGCTCCACAGTAAACTCTCATGAAAGCGAGTTGGCTGTCCGCAGAGTTAGAATTTTGATTCTTAACCGCCAAATAGACACTGTACTCGATGATCTTTCCGGAAATAGTTGCATTTCCTGGCGGCTCCCAGGTGAGTTGAGCGCCATCCGCAGACTTAGTGATACGAATGGAGGACGGGGCGCTTGGGAAACCTGGCATGCAAGTCTGTAAGCGATGCTGCAGAACTCGCTTCGTGGTTTGCTGCGTGCTCACTTTGAACGATGACGACTCACTAAATGGTCCTCTTCCAAGACCATTCACGGCCGCTACGCGGAAACGATAAGTCTGTCCGGGGAGAAGTGCCACTTTGTCGTCAGAAGTGAAACCTTCGTCGTTAATACATTTGAAAGCGGACTGATCAACCAAAATGCTCAACTGTTTCTCGAGGCGCTCTTGGCGATCAGAAAAGTAGTGAGAAACAACGCAAGTGTTCTTGGGAATGAGTCCAACGTCAAACCACGGCAAATCATCGTCTCCGTCTCCTTTCGTTCCTTCCTCCGCAAGCTTCTTTTCGTCCTGCTTCGATTCCTGGCTAGATGATCCTTCTTCTTTCGGTATCTCTTGTACATCACCAACAGCTCCTTCCTCTTGTTGAGAATCATCTTTTTTCGGAGAAGTAGTACTTTCTGTCTTCTCAGTATCCTCGAAAAGATCTTGTGGAAGGGCACCTTCGTCCATCGGCGGTTTGGACGAAGCTGGAGCAGTGTATGTCGTGCCTTGTGTCGAAATGACAGACGAAGGCGTTGTTCCAGGAATTTTTTTTGGTGATTCATCATCTTTCTGTGATCCGGCTGGTTCTTTGATTGGGGTTGTTTGGCCGCGGATCATTCTATCTCTCATCGATTCCTTTGTCGGTGACAGCGAGGCTTCTTTCGGATCTCCGAAGCCGACTTGCAGCAAGTAACCTTCCGATTGAACTGGCTGCCACGTGACCTGAAATAAACACCTATAAAGTTTAAAATATGTACTATTTTCAGCTTGCCTCCAGAGATTGAAATGCAGCACGTGTAAGCTGCACCTTTCCTGGCTGATCGGGTTTGACTGTTTCAAGGAGCCACATGTCGCGGCAACAAACCTGGTTGCTCCAGGCCTTCCTGTATCCGTCCCTACCAGACCAGATGTACATACGAGATCCAACGGCAGCTGCGCAATGTCCGGATCTTCCACGAGGACTGGTGTCTTCATCAAACGAGTAAAGATGAAGTGGAACCCACTTCTGTTGGGTGATGTCCCAGCATCCCAAAGAGCTCGTACATTTCCATTCCTTCTCCACTTGTTCGCTACTGCTCGACTCCGAAAGTGGTATCCAGCCTCCATAAACATACATTTTGTCCCCAATCAAGACGGAAGTATGCAGGGATCTTGGCATGGGCGGGATGCCTCCGTAGGTCGTCATCTCGGTCCAGTTGAAAGTGTTCAAATCAAGATACCAAAGATCTCCAAGTCTCGTTCCGTCCATTCCTCCGTAGACGATCATCACATTAACGTCGTCTTTCTCGTAGAGCACCGCTGTATGTGATTCGCGAGGCGCCGGAGGTTTTCCGTGAACTTGTGGCTTCTGCCATTGCAAATGGCCTGAAGTAGGGCTGAAGTCAATCATGTACAAGTCGTTCATGTAGCGTGGAATATTTCTTTTGTTATCATTCAAATCGTTGCAGAGTCCTCCGAAGACGTATCCTTTCTGAAGATAATCAAACAAGCATTTGACAACATACAAATAAATAATGTACCTTTGTCTTATCTGATGCAACAAAACTGTGTCCAAGGCGAGGAGCCGGGAAGTCGGATCCAGACGATCTCGGATGATGACGGCGCCATTCCCAACGTGTTGCTTGCAGTTCATTGAGCTCATTTGTGTACTTTCCGTACTCTACCATTCCACCAAAGGTGTAAATGCTAGTACCGACAGCAACTGCACCAAATGCAGCGCATGGACTGGGCAACTCTCCTCGTATTTGAGGTGCAACCCATTCATTCTTATCTGGAAATCGAAAATTGAATTTGTTGAAACAAAAAACACAAATCTTACGAGTGTTGAAAACGTGTAGTTCGTCAATCATTCCCTCGTTTCCTCCTCCAATGATCACGATCAAATCTTTAATCGGGATAGCTTTGTGGCCATGTCTTGGTCTGAAAATAAAAAGTGATACTTTGAAAAGAAGAACAATCCAACTTCGGAGTAGGACCTTCGATTTGTTGAACTATTCGCCAGCGAACAAGTTTCATTTCCTTTTCATCCGAATCGTCTACCTAAATTCAAATTTGGATTTCTCTTTTCCAGTTCACAGTTTACCTCCATATTTGGGTAGTCGACCAAATCCAGAACGTTTTCTTCAGTCATTATACTTTGAAAAAATAACTTTTAAAAAATTAAACGGAAACACGAAAAAAAAACGAATTGTCGGAAAAATTCAAAAAAAAACATTCGAAAATCCATAGCAGTATGAATTCTTGGCATTGTGCCAATTCTCAACAGAGCGCGCTTGTAACAATTCGCCAGAACGGCTTTTTTCGAATTTCAAAAGCTATTTCTGTTTCTCTATTTATTTAACTATCATTTTTGACACGATTTTTACATAAAATTCGGTGGAAATTATCTTGAATTTTAGTTTGCAAAAATGGGCAAAGAAGTCGAAATAACGGTGGAGAATCTGGGACACCTGCTGCCATCCAAAGTAATAAAAATAATAATCAAATTCGAGTTTTCAATTTTTTTTTGTTTTTTCAGAATCCCAGCGATATTACCGGTGTTGTCAAAAGCATGTCCTATAGTACGAATGGTGATCACATGATTCTGTCAACAGAGGACGATTCAATGTACTTGTACGACATGAATACTGGCCAAAAGTCTCGAAACATCAACAGTAAAAAGTACGGTTGCTCTCATGTTAGATTTGCCTCGGACGCTTTGTGCGCGTTGCACGGATCTACGAAACTTGACAGTGAGTTTTTCATGTGTTCATTATTCAATATTTTCTTTTTTTCAGACACAATCAGATACCTTTCTTTGGTTGACAACAAGTACATTAGGTATTTTCAAGGACACGATGGACTGTAAGTGTTTAATTTTACTGTGAATTTACACTATTTTATTTTTTCATTCAGAGTAACAGGAATAAATGTGTCCCCGCTGGATGACATGTTTCTCTCAGTCGCCAAAGACAGAAGCATCCGATTATGGGATTTGAGAACTCACAACTGCATCGGACTGATGACTGTTTCTGCCACACCGATCGCAACATTTGACCCGGAGGGTCTTCTGTTTTCAGCAGGAATAGATAACAATACAGTGAAGCTATACGACCTGCGATCGTTCGACAAGGGACCCTTCTCGAGTTTTGAGAATCTTCGGAACGACGACGATTTGGAGTGGACTATGATGAGATTCTCTCCATGCGGAAAGTATATTCTGATTTGCACAAATGGAAATCAACTCATGTAAGTATTTCTGAAAAAAATAACTGTCATATTTTTTGTTTTAGGCTGATTGACGCCTTCTCTGGAGTCATGTTGCATGTGCTCAAAGAGCATCAGAACATCGAAAGAGTTCCTCTGAATGCCTCTTTCACTCCCGAATCATCTTTCATCATGGTAGGCAGCACCGACGGTTTCATCTACTTCTACGACGTCGAATCCGGAGAAGTGGCTCACAAGATTCGTTCTCCGAAAGAGAAGACATGCCATTACACAGAATTCAGTCCGTGCCACTTTGCCGCCGCCACCTCCACAACCACTGATCACCTTCTAACTCTTTGGTGTGCCAGCGACGAATTGAGGAACACCATGCAGTAAATGTCGCCAATCGATCTCATCTCATGCATTCTTGAGAATACTGTACATCCCAAAGTTCAAATTTTATGAACTAAACTTGGCTGGGGACTCTTTTTAAACTTGTGACACTCTTCACCGACAAGCCGTGCAGACGGTCGACCTTACTTTCTAAATAAATTATTAAATAAGAAACTTTTTATTAATTTATTCAATTTTTGAAAAGAAGTGAGACGGCTCCTGAATGTTTATCTGAATTCATTTTCATAGCAAGTTTAATGCAATTTTAATTGTTTTCAGGAGAATGTATGATGAGGTAGGTAGCAATGATCAGGTTGAATGTCTTAATATCAAGTGATTAACAGGAAAATCTTGTTGAACTGAGACTAGAGGCGTTTCAGGCGCTGACACCAACCAAGGTATTCGAGAATCGGTATGCTGGAATATCGGTAATGTCTTCTTTTTCAGAAATTTGACACGCCGAATAAAATCACAGATTTGTCCTATTCTGATGACGGAAAAGGACTGATTGTGGCCGCAGAGAACACGGTGCATCTCTACGATCTCAACGATGGAACACAGATGAAACCGGTACGCAAGGTCAGTTGTCTGTTTTATCAAGCGAAACGTTTCAGATTGAATGCGCAAAATACGGAGTTGGAATCGTCGAGTACGTGGACCCCGAGCATTGCCTTCACAGCTCCACGAAGCTCGATCACAAAGTCAGAATGCTGGATCTCACCACCAAATCGTACACGAGGTACTTCTGGGCGCATACGAAACCGGTGAACTGTATACATGTGCGGCCAAGACACAACTTCACGTTTCTCACCAGCTCATTAGACAGCACGTTGAGGGTCTGGGACAGCAGGGCTCATGAGAATGTGGTGCGTTTGTAGCTTTTCTTCTTTTCTTTGATTCATATTTCGATTTCCAGGGGTTCATTCACATTCACAACGTGCCTCTGGTGGCATATGATCCAGAAGGTCTCTGTTTCGCAGTCGCAACGAGGAGCGAAACGATCAAGCTTTTCGATGCGCGATCATTCGATCTCGGCCCATTCAAGACGTTTCGAGTGATGAAGAACGACGACGACGAGTGGACGAGCATCGAGTTCAGTCCGTGCGGAAAGTTCATTCTCGTCTCGACGATGGCCAGCGGAGTGAAATGGATTGATGCGTTCCTCGGAAAAGTTGTTCATAATTTTGTAGGACACCAGAACAGCCATGTGAGCATAAGGCATCGTCTCTAGAACACACCAGATTCCTTTCAGAAAATACCTCTTCAAGCCACAACATCGTCGGATTCTTCTCTTGTTTTTGTCGGCAGCGACGATCGAAAACTGTATGCTTACTCGACAGAAACGGGCGAGATCTCGTTCAAGCTGCCGACGCCCCATATGAATGTTGCGCACATCGTCGCCTTCAACCGGAAGCAGTTCCTGATGACCTCGCTGTCCATGAGCAGAGAGGTTATTCTATGGGCTCCAAATGAAGAATATGGCATGTAAAAACTGAAAATCGTACTATTTTCTCAAAAACAAATTAAATCTCAACTTGATAATCTGGGCTGATCTCCGTTTCTAGTTTTCAAAAACGACATTTGATTTTGGAAATTTTTTTAATAAACGCATATATTGAAGTAGAAGTTTCAACAAAAAAACCGAATGAATAACAAAAAAGAATGTGTTTGATGATCAACAGGAATACTTGAGCCGCACGACCATAGCCTCTTCTGCAGGCAAATAATCGCAGATGGCAAAGACTTTTTCCCGATCTTCGTGGCTCATCAGCATCATGATGAAGTCGAAACGACTGAGTTCGCTTATTTTGATCATTCGATCAGCAACATTGTCAATGGATCGTCCGGTTTTCAGATAGCAAAGAAGAGCTGAGAATATGAGTGCCGCGGAGACGTCGTCGAGCAGTTCGTCGAACAAATCATGGTAGGAGTTGGGGTGGATACTCTGAAACCAGAATGTTTCAAAAAAAACAAGAGATGACTGAATTACCAGAAAGTATTCGGCGAGAAGCAATGGTTCCTTGTCCAAGTAACTGATTCCCGCTGCAAAGTCGTGGAAGTCCTTCGGAACAAACGGAACTCTCTTCTCGGATGTCGTGGCAGTCTGCACTTCCACAACTGCCGGCGACTCTTCAACAAAGTCGTCGAAAGAGATCGGAATGTCAACGAAGTCCTCTTTAGATTCCAAGTATTCATCTCTTTCCACCGGGCACATCTCAAGCATCTGCGTGTTCTTCTTCCCCACCAACTTCACTTTCGCCGCAATCATTTCCTTATCATTTGTCAACTCGACGCACTTTTCCATATCCTTCAGTGCCAACTCAAACAGTTTCATCTCTTTGAATGCCTGCGCTCGTCTGTAGAACGCCTTCGCTGCATTCGGATCGAGTTCTATAGCAGCAGTGCAGTCCATTTGGGCGAGAATCGGGAGATTCGCGCGGAGTTCCGCCTGTGCTCGATTGCTAAAAACCACCGGATCCGCGTAGAATTCGAGACTTTTCGTGTAGTCGTTGATGGCTACACAGAATCGTTTGTTCTTGAAATTCTCGTTTCCTTTAGCTTTGAAACGGAGAGCGTCTTCCTTGTCGTTCGACGACATCTGAACAAGAGTTTCGATTCATGAATTCAAAAAATAAAGCAACGTTAAGATTCAAATATGACAATGGCTTGGAAAACCAAAATACGAATAGAAAATTGAGGAAAGGGAATATAGTTTATTTGTACACCCGCAGCGGCATAAGTTATTTCAACATTAGCGAAAGCATATCACAATGAACGAACAATTAGAAGAAAGTATATAAGCACCTATGGGTATTTTACAGAATTGATGAGACGTAAATAGATGAATTCACAATTGCATTATTATTAAACTTGGAAATTTTTGATTGATCGGAAATCTGCGCGAAGCCGGACAAAGTCATGAATCAGTTGTCGGTCGACGTTCTCTAGCAATGGAGAATGGGCGGCATCGTTGAGATTATCGGGCAGAACGGCGAGCAAATTGGTGAGTGCCTGAAGACTTTCCCACTGCGAAAGTGCCTGTTGAACATTCCATTTCGAAACCACAGTTCGCAATTCGCCGACGTCGCAGAGAAGGAGCACCGCTCCAGCCGAGTTGAATGTGAACTGTTGGATGTGAATCAGCATGAATTTGAAGAGACGAGTGGCGAGGTCGGACTGAATGGCTTCGAGGTTTCCTCCGTCACATCCGAGCTCCATGGCAGCAATTTGATTGGTGAGGAAACGAGAAACCGTTTGGCACTGTGGGGAGACTCGTATGTCAACTTGCTGGTTGTCGGGACGGAACGCAGTCTTCTTTTGCTCGCCGAACACGAATCGGACGTATCCGATGATGCTGTTCAATTGTCGCTCCAGTCCGAGACTCATCTTCGATTCCAGGGAATGCAATGACTGTTGCCACTTCTTCGCCACAGTCGGTTCAACAATGGTATCCCTGCAAAACAAATGGTTAAACGTTGGCAGTCAACATCACTTACTTGATAACCGGTGAGATGGGATCTTCAAACTGCTTATTCATCAGCAAGACAATGCTCGTGCACTTCGCAACAACAGAAAAGAAATAGGCGGGTGGCTCGGTTTTCGATTCAGCCAGAGAAATGCCGGCTAGACCGATCTCGACGGCATAATCCAGATGCTCTCCGTACAGATATTTCAAAAGCACGTCGACGATGTTCTCGACATGACGTGGCAGTTCGTCCTTGTCACAGAGCTGAAAACTGATGCAAAGTTAGTCACGAAAGCATGAAATTGCTAACCTGAACAGCTCGACTAAACGCGTTCTTCGTCTCCTGCAATATGGAGATAGCAACATCTTCTGCCAAAAACGTTTCTCCTCCGTACGTTTCCACATTCATCAAACGAGCAGTCACATCTCTTTTCAGTTCATGAAGTCCTCCTCCAATTTGTTTCTTCGCGTGTCGTTTTGACTCATAGAATCTGGCGAGTAGATGCGAGCATTGATCATTTAGGTACGATAGTTCTTCTCTACAGTAGGTCGACAGATATCGTTGGAAGATTGAGTCAGTGAGCGTCGAAAGGAAAGCGCTGTCTTGACTGATGTGCAGTTTCTCGAGTTCCTTGCACATTTTCAATGTACTCGAGTAGAGAGAAGCTAAATCTCGAAGATAATGTTCGTGATCTTCCGTATCTTTGCATTCCCTCAACCGGGCGTTAATTGTTTCTTTCATCCTCCCGGTGAAAAGATTCAGAACCAATTTCTGCATGACAGTATGGGGCGACGGGAAGATGGCCGAGATCCGAGGCTCTTGAACGCGGCAAAGCTGTAAACAGTCGCCAATAATCTCAGATCCATCGCCACGTGGATGAATCGACTGACACAAATACTCCACATACCGGTCGACACAACCGGAGTATCCCTTGAACTCGCTCAGAATCTTTGCCACTTCAGCCATCTTCTTCTCGTCTCTCTGTGATCGAACAAACTCTTCGATAAGCAAATCCTCGACAACTTTGTATCTTTGCGCGATTCTAGCCTGCACTGTTGCAAACTTGTCTTTGTTGAGTTCCTGTGATATCGAGTACAGCTTGTGAACCAGATCAGCGGACTCCAAAAGTTTGTCAGGGTCCGTGAAAATCATCGAGTTGAGTGGTTGATCCGAGAGAAACTCGTCGAAGTGTTGCATCAGCTGGTAGGCATCGTGGGCACGAGAACGCGGTTGGTCGACCGACTCCAGCTGGTCTCCCAGGTGCACAACTTTCGTCGACACATTTTGCATCGTCGCATCCAGCAGTTTCATCTTGTCAATGGCTTCTGCGTTCTTCTCGTGAAGTCTTTGCAGCTTCTGGACATATTCCTTCTTTTCTTCATTAAATTCCTTTTCCAATACATTAATTTTGCTCTGAAACTGATCGCAGAGCATCTGCAAACTGCCAATTTCTTCCTCGAATCGAGTCTTCAATGCCACCGGATCGTTGATGGTCTGTGCACTTCCAGTCATTCTCCATGCCAACTTCTCCACGAGGTCGATGGCATCGAACGGCTCCTGCTCCAGATCTTGTACGTATGTCACGTACTGCCCTCCGCTCATCTGAACAAAAGATAGGATTGCATTCTATTGCTTTCCAATTTCAAAATTAAAGTATTATTCTTTGGTTGGATGACCAGAAAAATAAAGAGAGAACAGTAACATTTTAACTCGGGAAGCATTTTAAAAGTAGTTTTTTTTTCTTTTGAGCAAGGCGCTGAGAATGGGACAGAAAAGAATGCAAGTAAGGCGACATAGTGGGTATGGCATCGGACTGATTTTGATGGGGAGTGACTAGAGAATTACTCAAACGGGTTCAAGTGTTACAGCAAGATTATGCAATATACAGAAAAAGGGTAAATATTTACAAGTTAAATCAATTCTATCCTAAGTGGTTCTAATTGTTCTTTACAGCTAGTTCCTTCTTCTTTTTTTCTTCGTCGTCGTTGAAAAAGAGCAGTGGAAACATTCCGATGAGGCATCCGACGGTCAGTCCTGCCGCTCGTGCCGCGTTCGTAGTGTATCTGGCCTACAATCCCGTTCTCGTACTCGCCGGAACATACGCAATTTAACTTACTTTACCGCTTTCCAACTGCTCCGAAGTGAGGACAGGATGCTTGATTCCGACGCGTTGAACGGCTACCTCGACGTAATGAGCGAGGCCGACGCCGGCAATATCGGAGATCAGATTGCCGAGGGCAGCAGCAGCCATTGTGGAGATGGCCAGGATGGTTCCGAGTTGTTGATCGATGTACTCGCCTGCGAGGATCATGATCATATTGTCAAGGACACCGAATCCAATGAAAGGGATCGAGTTGACGAGGAATACTCCCTTGACTTGTTCCGGAGTCAGTTCCGCCACTTTTCCCTTCCCTTTCTTCGCCATACAATCATCTAGTGCTGTCTTGAGCATTTGCTGCTCAGTGACAGTCAGTCGACTTGCGATCTCCATCGCGTCGTCGGGTGTCTCAATGATCAGCTTATCGAGATGCTTGAACGCGGCCGTGGTCGACCATCGGATCTGCTTCGGTCGCCCGTTCAGAAGCATCCGCGTGCCTGCTTGTCCAATCGAGCCGATTTTCATTCGAGCCGGCAAGCTGATCATCTCTCCCGCCTCAGCAACCTATCTGAAAGTTGA
>LR564206.1:0-20732 GCA_900536345.3 Caenorhabditis sp. 39 LS-2015 | reverse complement strand
AGCTCCCAACTCGTGTCGGACCCCCGGAATGACCAACCAGGCCCACCTGACCTCACTTTGACTCTGCACAGTGAGTGTCCGCTCTATTCTGTCTTAGCTTCTAGGCTCACTAAAACCATCTTCGTTCCCAATTTTCATCGGCTAACACTTCTACCAACCTGTTCCATTTCCAGAAGATGTCACCTCTTCAAGAAGCCACGTATGCCACTCTCAACAGCTACTCTCCCACTGTTCCGGCTCCTCCGACAACGACAAATGGCAATGGAGTGACCCGTAATTCGTCTCAGAACCACATCGGATACCACGAGTACACTCCCCAACTGCCAACAACGCAGCCACCGCAGAGACCTCCAGGCTCGGCGAACTCGTCCCAAGGTGGATATTACTCTTCCAACAGCTCGGGAATCGGATCCAACTATCCGTCGCAACAGCATCAGCAGTACAACGTAAGAATCACTAGTGATCATTAGTTCTCTTATCATATGCTAACTTCAGAATCCACGACGCAGTTTAATCATTGATCAGCAGTCAATCTCTTCTCGAATGCCATCTGTAGAGAACGACGACGATGATGGATTCTATGATAACATTGGAATCGTGAGTAATCAATACGTTATCAGCGAGTAATCAATTGCTGTTTCAGTACGACGATCGTCGTTTTTCTCGTGGAAGTGAGCTGGAGAACAGTGCCACATTCCGTCAACTGCCACCCGCTTCTTCTTCGTCTTCCGGTCACAAACACAACAGAATCGGTTCGTTCCTCCGAAAGATTGGCGGCGGATCGAGTCGTCCGCCGGGCAGTGCTGCCAGTTTGATGTCGTTGAACAAGATCTCGAACGAGACAGTCATGAAGCCAGTCGGTCTCATGAAGAGCAACAGTTTGAGCACGGAGCCGTGGAAGAAGCAGGTGCTGGAGGCGAGCATGCCCCGAGAAGGTGAGTGGAAAAGAGTGCGAATAAGTCGAAAACTCTCGTCGTTTCAGCAAACAACAATCACAAAACAGGTCTCGGAGCTCGACTCAAAAACTCATTATTCGGCTCCCGAAAACGATTGGATTAAGACGGTTAATCATTTATATGTGTCCCTTGTTGCTCCGTTATATTGCCCCTTCCTCCCTTTCCCTTCGTCCATTTTCTATATAACTATGTATGTTTTTCTTTGCTCAACGTTCAGTTTGAAATGCGGTTTTATCGTTCTTTCTTTGTCTCTCTTCTCCATGTATTTCCCCCTCATTTTTCGTCGAGAAACCACTCTTCAAAGGCCATTTTGAAGTTGTTTCCTCGATTACATCTGCCTTTTTGTGTTAAACTTATTTATCGCTCTCGAATACATGATACAAACAAAACACGCAACGTACGTCATCCAGTGCTAATCTGCTTCCATGGCCACTCGGCTGCCAAGCTTATTCTCCCCTTCCCCCCCTCCTTCTTCTCCTTCCCAATCATTTTCGAAATTCTTCGTCTGTTTCTCCTCTTCCTCTCCTTCTTTCTATTTTTTCGCATTGCTGAACAGAAGCGTTCTCTCGGCTTGTCTAACTGTCTCTCACTTACAGTACTGCTGCCAGGTCCCGCGGCGGACACAGCACACGAGAGACGCAGACTCTGTTATGTAACGCATTCCCATTTGGCACTACTTGGCCCAAAAACACCAGCATTATGGCGCTGTGTGCACGCTGAGAACATCTCTGATTGTCATGCTTCTCTGCTCCCTCTCCTTCTTTTCCGCTTTATATACATTCGCCATTCCTCATATTCGTCTGTGAGGAAGGAAGGTTTGTAATCATATTACACCCCATTTTCACATTCGACGTGCTATTCCAAATCGATACGGTCCTCTTGTTTCTGGCTCTTTGTCTAAACTTCTCTCTGCATTTCCTATCTAGAATCTACAAAATGCTCTGTCTCGTTCGCTGCCTCAAATTTCGAAATATTCAAACTCTGCATGCACTGTCTTCATAAACAACAGCCAGGTGTCACGAGACACCAGACGATATCGCGCCATTTTGAATCAAAATAACACAGAGTTTCTCTCTTTTCGGGTCTCGCTAAACCGCGACTACGGTAGCAACCATGTCAACTGTGCGTCGTGTTCGCTTCGTTGATTCTCATTCCTGAAGGCTCTTTTGAAGCGCCTGCTACCGTAGTCCTCATGGCGACATTTCGAAATAAGAATTCTCTGCAAAAAACGGATATGTAAACAAACAAAATGCAAAAAGAAGCTGGTTGCCATGGCATTTTCTGTGTATCTTTTCCTCCTCTTCTGCTGCCATTTCTTTCGGATTTCCAGAGTGTTTTCTCTTGTTTAGGTAGTTGTAACTGGTGTCACCAACCATGCCACCGGCACCGCCCGTGGAGCCGCCATTGTGTCCGGTGTGCTATGACGAGTACGGTAAGGACAGCTCCGACCTGATTCTGAAACTTATCATATTTCGCAATCACAGGCGACCAGCGCCAGACAGCATTCATTCGCTGTGGCCACACCATCTGCCGTTGCTGCATCGATGCTCTCGTCAAGAAAGAGAAGCGAACGTGTCCAATGTGCTGCCAGCCTTTCCGAGTCGACGAGACCTTCCCGAGAAACTTCCAACTCGAAGGTACAATTAATTACCTATTTAGCATGCGGGAAACTGCTCATTGTAAATAATGGAAAGTTGCCTTGCATCGCATGTTTTCTAATCAAAAATGAGCAGTTTCTCAATGGAGCGCATAGGGATTTCGTGGAAATCAGTAGCATGTTTCAGAGTCTCTGGATATCATAAAAGCGATGCTCGATCAGTCGCGCAAGTGTCGCGATTGCGGAAACTTTGTTGGTTTGACAACGTGAGTTTCTTCGAATGATTCCGATCCGAAAAGAGTACTTCTCAGGATGAGTTTCTGCGTCGAATGCTACCGAAAGGAGTTTCCGAAGAACCGTCACAGCAAGAAGGTCGTGACAGTGCCGATTGACAAACTGCCGTCGTGCACTCGTTGTGTCTGCTTGAAACATGTGGAAGAAGAACATCACTGCTTGGATTTCTCCGAATTATATGTTAGTTTCTTTCCATTTCCATTTCGACGGTGCTCTAATGGCAATATTCAGGAGGCGTTGAAGAGCAAACTTGGAGTCGACAGAGTCATCAAAGCCACAACTGCCGATCTAAATGAAATCGTCGACGAGGTCATGATGGACATTGATGTAAGAATTTGTGGAAGTTTGAGCAGATAATAAGGGGAGGGGGGGGGACGGTTGAGAGGAAAGCGAAGATGTTGGTAGAAGAGTTGAGAGATAACATCAAAATCTTTCCCAATAGAAATTTTAAACTTTTGCCTCAAAAACAGTTCGCTACACTTCCAAAGTGATTGCAGTTGGCGGAGAGAGTCAAGCGTCTGAATGAAAAGGCCAAAGCTGCTAGTGATCAACAACAAATGCTTCAGGAAGAAGCTCCGATTAATGAACAAGGAGAGGAGGAGGAGGCGGGACCAAGAGCCAAGACTCCGGAGACTGCTCAACAGTTAGCTGAGCGCATCGAAGAATGGATGGAGGAAGCCAGTCTCGGTGATTTCTCGATCAGCACCGGTCACTCATTGATCGACGACGAATCGGAGATGGCAGAGTCAGCTGTTCCGCATCATGCTCCAGTCGCTCAGCAACCAGCACAACAGAAATATCACGAGATAGTTGTTCCGAAACCGGCACCAGCACCGGTCGCTCCGCAACCAGCAGCTCAAGGACATCACCTGAGATATCATCAACCAGTGGTTCATGATCATTATGCCGGAAGAGTGTTCGGACCACCAATTATGGGTTACTTCACGGTTACAGCTGCCTTCCAGCAACATGGAGCTCCACACGGGCAGCAGATGTACAGTGTGATGAAACAGCCCATGTACCAGCATCAAGGTCAGCCACCCATGCTTCAAAACTACAACAATCAAATGCAACCGGTCCAACAGCCTCGAAATCAGGTGAGAAATGATTTTTCTTCGGGAACTTTTTGACATATTTCAGAATCATGTCATGAATGCTTACCCTCAAATGGCACCGCCGCAGAACATCAATTACCGTGAGCATGGCGGGTTTCTGGTGAACCAGTATGGTCCGTGAGGAGCCATTATCCATTATGGAGTTAATACTGTGGATTTCATCTGCTGTTAACTTTTGATTCACCTTCCCAATCTGTCTTTTGTTCTGAATAAATCGTCTCATGAACAACGAGTTTTTATAATTTTCAAAGCAGTTCATGACAATCTAATAAAACTATAACCAAGAGAAAAATTACTTCTTCTGTCAAGTGACAGGTTGCTATGCTTCTGCAATAGCTTCATAGGTGACATCATCGTTCAGTTGGCTCTTATCTTTTTCCAGATGCACAGTGAACGGTTGGATAAATATCTCAGCCTGAAAATAAGAATGTTGATGATCCACAAGGGTCTTCCGCGAGATTTCGGTCACGCACCTGGTCCAAAGTATTCTCAAAGTCGGAAAGGACGAGCATGTGATTTGGATTTCCTCTGCATTCCGCGACGATTTTCGACATTTTCGCAATGTTCTTTAAAAATAGTCAATTTTTGTTCCCGGAAGACGTCCCAAATAGCTTACATCAGCGTAGTTCTGCAAATCCGTCGATTTAGTGCGAAACGTCTCCGCGTATTTAACGAAACTGTTGCTGAGTGTCTCTTCCTTCTTCTCGACGCGGAAAACGCGGATAGCAATCTCATAGCTATTCTGGAAAACAAATGGATTAAGATTTTGCAAATATTTGTGTTTTCACCTCAACGTCGGTAAACTTGGAGGATTTGTGTTCTGCTCCGGAGTGATTCGCGATCACGCAGTGCGGGCAAATCATTAAATGGTCCGTGTTGATCGCTTCAAATTCGATTTTATTCAAAGTGCCAGTCAATAGTTTTTTGACTTCTGTGGAACATTCCTGACAGCAATACATTCTGGAAAACTAAATTGTTCACGAGCAGAAAAACACTTCCTACGTGTCTTTTTTGTACTCTGTTCCGCACTCTTGACACAGTTTCGGTGTCACTTTCGACACAGTTTCTCTGCATTTTTCCTCTGCATCTTTCTCGTTCCTGGCACGCAGCTCGTCGAATCTTTTCTGAAGTGAATTCATGAGCATTATCAATGTGATTACTGAATTTTACCAAGAACGCATCCTCTTCGTTCTTGAAAGCGTCCACGATAATTCCGACGTGATCCGAGAAAGCAACTATCTCCTTCACAATGTTCTCGGCAAAGTTTTGTTGAATCAAGCTTGTCTTGCTTTTTCTCATCATATCAGTCATTTTGTCGATTTCCTGAAAGATACCTCCCACTATTTCCTCATTCAAATATATCTGCACTCACTTTGAAAACTTTCTGCGACGTTTCTTCGAAGTGTGCTTGCCATTCTCCAATTCTCGAGATCTGTTGCATCAATTCCTCTTTCGACAGAGTCACCATAGTAAGATGACTAGCGAATTGGAATCCGGACTCAATAGGTTAATGAAATATTCAAAGACGAGTTGGTAAATACCTACCGATATCGAGAAAAACGGGGCAGTTTCATGGCCGTGCTCCATGTGATTATGGATGGCGCAATTTCCGCAAATTCCCATGTTTTCGACGTCCAACTGACTCTGTGGATTCATCGGCTCGCGAATATCATAGTTATGGAACTCTTTGACACAGTTGCGGCATATAAACATTCTGAAGATGAAAATTTTCAAAAATCAGTGAAACAAAACTTACTCTGATTCGTCGTAAATTTTCGAGCAGCTGGAACACTTAATCGGAGTTTCCGGTTTCTCCGGTTTTTTCTTCTTGAGCTCCTTGATAAGAGAAACCGCTTCTTCTAAAACATAGTTCTTCGGCAGTGTCTGCCAATTCACCGAGACAGCGCGGCAGGTTGGACAAGTGGGACTCGTTGGGCAAGCGCTTGTTCCCTTCAGAGTGTCGAGACATTTTTTGCAGATGGAGTGTCCACATTCCAAGATCATTGGCACAGTTTGTTCGCATTCTAAAAAAAGTAACAATTTTGTTTATTTAGAAAAAAATTCGTGGACACCAAATTTCGTTTTTTTTGGAAACTTTGATTGAACAGCTTTTTTTTCTTGAAATTGCTTCCGTGTGAGAATAGGAAAATCGATGGATCATGGTGTTTTCTCTGCCAGTAAAAACGAACCGTAGTCTTCATGGCACACTGGGCATGAGGGCAATTCTATATCAACGTCTTCGGGTAAAACTGCCATTTTTCTCTGAAAATATCATTACGAACAGTTGTGCGAAAATGAGACCAATAATTTTTGGTAAATACAATATTTCGATGATTGAACGATAAATTAGAAAAACAACACCAAAAAACATTTTAAGTATGAAAAATAAGTTTATCACAGATTCACACGTTCATATTCATTGGCTATCAGTGATACTATTGAAACTATTCTGAATGGTTATCGTTTCGGCAAGATTACTGAAAAAAGCCAACATGGAAGCTTGCTGTTCTTGATTCATCTCTCCGGGGATCATGTAGGTTAGCAATTGTCTGTAAGTCATCCGGCTCAAATATTGATTGATTCGAGTCATCTCAGCGCGTCCCATTCTCAATTTTCCATTGACCGGATCGTCAAATGTCATTCTCTTCCTGAGTTTGACCAAGTAGTCGGTGCGAAGTTGACGAATCTTTGCTTTAATGTTATCCGAACCACGCACATCATCATTCTTCAGCTGAAGCCATCGACGAGCCTCATTGTGAATGTTGTTGAGATTCGGAGTTTCAGTCGAGTATTCGAATCGCACCAATTTCTCGATCTCCTGAAGATTGCAATTTGTTAAGCACCCACTTTCAACGCTTACATTCTCAAATTCGACATTATCCAAATTTTCTTTGGCAAGTTTCAACTGTAGCCTCATGAAATTTTCAGCACTGTTCAACGACTCAATCTCCCTAATTTTTTCGAGACGTTCGACTTTCAGAGAATCAATCTCTTTTTTGAGCGACGTCTCTCGTTTGATCAGCTGCATGATGATCTTCACGGCGTCTGGAAATGAGATAATCACGAATAAATTTCGAAAAAACGGAAAACCTTCCAAAGAGTAGTTTCTCTGAACATTATTGACATAGATTGGCTTCTATAAGCAGTTTGCTCAGAAATTACAAAATAAAAAATGACTCCTCACTCGACAAAACGGACACTTTAGCCACTCCTTTTTCAAGCGCTCGACGCATTGACGACAAACTGTGTGCCCGCAGCCAATTGAGAAGGGAGCCGTGCTATCTAGAAACAAAAAGATACGCCAGTTTGCAAAGTATACGTACCATCGTCCATTTCACAGTAATGCCGAGTGCAGATGTCACACTTCGGAATATCCAAGCTTCCGAGATCCATATCTGGATAGAATTGAAATATGAAGAGCGGATGTGGAGAGCGGAATAATGAATTCAAAGTTGAATGAAATGTGGAATGGGATAGGACAACCAAAGTGGAAAACTACAAGTTTAGTAACATGAATACGTGGCGGCATGAGATCAGTGACCTCAGGTCTCTATAATCATTGTTCCATTAAAAACGTCATCCATTCTTTTTCACGTTTTCAGACGAATGTGATGCTGTGAATGGAAAAATTGTCACGTACTCTATGACATTAGTTTAATTGTCGCGATTATAGAGCCGATGCACTAACAAGGGCCCTTTTATACGAAGGTTGGAATTTTGAAAAACTGACTTCATAGATCGATAGAGCGTACTCGAATCAGTATATTTCCGTTTTTACAACCTGCTAAATATCTTTTTGAAATATCGAATTTATCGAATTTATAGTGAAAATTGTTGAGTTTCGACGCAATTCAGTGAAAATGGACACTTTGACATGATGGGACAGTGTCTCAAAATGATATTTAGCTGGGTTTGAAAACGGAAATGTACCAAAATGAGGACGCTCTATCGATCGGTGAAATCCGTTTTTCAAAATTCAAACCTTCGTATAAAAGGTTCCCTTGTAAGTAAAAAATCTCAGACACAGCTCAGGATTATGGTGAAATTTACTCAAAAAGCAAACACTAAACAATGTAATCGGGCACCAAAAACATTATTTAAAATGAGACATAAAGTATGTAACCGTAGGAAACGGCGGGAAACAATGACAGTTCAATAGTAAAATGAAAATTTTTGTTATTGAAAAAATGAAAATACAATGCATGTCAGTAATGAGCGCAACGAATGTAACATGAAACAAGGTGATCAACGTAACAAGGAACATTTGAATTATTAAACATGGGTATTAATCATCATATCGAGAGTCTACTTGCTCAAAAGCTGTTCGGAGTTCCAGTGGTGTAAATTTCCCATAACGGATGCAGCAGATTTCTGAAGACTGCTGTTCTCGATTTCGAAATCTTCCACACTATCCTTCATTCCAGCAGCCATTTCGGAGAGGATACGTGTCATCTATAATAAGTTATTCTATCAAAAATTTTGACAATGAAAGCGTACTCGTTCTGTGAACAGTTCAAATTCCAGGTTGAATGAATACTGCTGCTCTGATGACGAAGCGGAACGAGTTATATCAGTTAATATTGACAAGTTCTGTAAGAATTCTTTCTCAAAATTAAAAACGTTTTCTGCTCACCCTGTTTGTTTTCATCAGCATACCGTCCAGCTTCAACATTTCAGCTTTCAATGTTCGGCAGGTTTCGTCAAACATTCCCTTCAGTTGCATCTGTTTCTCGAAATATCGCTGATATTGTCGAGACGACTGAAAAAAACTGTATAAGATAACTATTATTTGAGATAAGAAGCTTACCTTCAAAGGAAAATAGTCCACCACCATATGTCCGAACCGAATGTGTGCCCTGACAGCGCATATTCCACAAAGAGGCTTCAAACTGAAGTCTCCACTTGGATACTGTCCACAGGCAAGATCGATTCCGTGCTGTTCCTTCACGCAATTCGCACAGACGAGGAGACTGCAAAATTGTTTATCAGAAAAATAAAATTTATTTGCGTACTCCATCTCTATTTGGCTTTTACTACAAGCGCTACAGCATTCGAAGTGTGGTGATCTCGCCTCTTTCAAAGATCTGAGAGACTGATCTGCGACGTGCTCAAATCGGGGCCATTGGGGATCTGCGTCAGCAGATACGGAAAACTCCAGCTGAAAAAAGATCAGTAACAATTTTGAAGAGTAATTACCTGGCAAATCGGACACCTCAATTTGTCCGCTGCGACTTTTTCAATATGCATCCAAGACTTCAAGAGGCATGACACACAGGCCAGGTGACAGCACGGAAGTCTTTTTAGGTTCGACACTAAAGCGTTTTTACAAAACTAGAACGTGAAATCAATAATCACCCTCAAAATTGCAGAGAACACACATTGCTCCGGCAGAACTGTCCGAACACGAAGTTGTTGAATAATCGGTAGTAGTGGTCGACGAGAGAGAAGACGGCGAAGGAGGCGGCGAAGAAATGTGGCTAGCGCCCATATTTTGCCTCAAATCCTCCATCTCGCAGTAAAAAGTGTGATCTGAAACAAGAAATACAATAAAATCCGAAGGAGTAAGTAGGATAGTTTTTAGAATGAGCAATATTTAGCAAATAACCGAAAACAGAGAATTCCGGACCGAGAATAGTTCAAAAGGCAAATTCAAAAGCAGAAGTTAACAACAACATTCAGTCGAAACACAGTTTTGCTGAAAAAAAATCAAGAAAAAAATTTCACTGGAAAATAACCAACATTACTTTACCCTTACCCAAAATTTGCTGATAGATATGGTCGAAAATGTAATTCCCAAAGATATCTTAATTTTCTAAAGTTAATCGCTTTAAAAATCTGAAAAATAAAACGAAAAAACAAACAAAACTTCAAAATTTCAACGAAAATTTAGGGAAAAACATTGGGAACAATTTTCAAACTTACAATTAGCTACTGTAAGTTTGCGCGCCGAGACTCCAAGAGGAAAAACTTGCTATGTCCCTTTAACAAGTTACAGTAATCAGATTATTTTCTTTTCGTTTTGTTTGTTTTTTTTAGCTTTCTCTGCATTTACTTTGCTTCAGAACAGTAGTATTTTGAATTTGTTTTTTTTGAGAGTGTGTTAATTTGTAGAATACTGTAAAATAGATTTGATATTGTTGATTTTTCTCTCTCTCTCTGGTGTCTGATCTTTCTAAAAATTAGCTATAATAAAGCTTCAAACCATCCTCTCCAAGTCAAATTGAGCACCCCTTTCATTTTTTCGTGTATTATCTTTTTTTTTTTAATATACTGCGATTTTTTCAATGTTTGTCGTCCTCCCGTACATTGGTCGTCACTTTCCGTTTTTTACTATGTGTGCATTCTGACGTGATGGTGTTTGCACACCCTGTTGAGTTTGCCTGAATTTTTCACCGTAGCTTTCTCAATTTCAGCTGGATTTGATGGATCCTCTGAATTCTTTCCAGTTGACATTTTGTTCTCAAACTTAATAATTATTCTTTTCCAAAGTATTCCGCTTTCTTTTTCGTTCGACGAGTTTCCGGTGCGGAAAACGACCTTGTCTCAAATTTCATCATGCGATTTCCTCATCTCACTCCGTTCTCATTTGTATCCGTTTTGTTACAAACCTTCACGATTCAATAATCTAATTTTTCTTTAGAAATGTGGCGATTATGCCGAAAATCGCCGAGGCAACTGAAGAACTCGGTGGATTCCTGCCTCAAATCAGCAAATGTTAGACAGTTCTCAGTCACTTCAATTTCTTCGGCAAAGGATGATGTAATTATTATTATTTTTCCATTAACAATAGTCACATCTTCTTTTTAGAATTCGGTGTTAAAACAGCAAGAAGTTCTCCATCTTCTCGCCAAAGACAGACGATTCGAAGAGCGATTTTTTGATCAAGTCGAGCAGACCGTCCGTCGTTTTGCATCAAAACCGGAAGATCTGAAGAAGTTCTTCAAGAGAGATCCGAAGCCTTCCTCCGACAAGAAAGGTAATAAAACAAAATTGAAACTCAATAAATTCTCGAAATTAAGAATCCTCTTCCAATGATTCGAAGGAAAGTGGCAAAAAGGGAGAGGACAACAACCCGTTCAATCAATTGTGAGAATTTTTCTATACAACTCGTCTTACTTCACTATGAAATTTTCAGCCCAGGAGGATGGCAGCAGATCGCTGTCTCCGTCGGAATTCTGATAGCTCTCTACATGTTTATGGACTACCAATCATACAGAGAGATTTCATGGAAAGAGTTTTACAACGATTTCTTGGAGCCAGGACTTGTCGAACGTCTTGAGGTTGTCGACAAACGATGGGTTCGAGTCGTCAGTTCGTCTGGAAAGTATGCTGGCGTGAGTATTTTTGTTGTCATATCTATTGGATTAGTTTTTTGTAGCAAACTTGCTATTTTAACATTGGAAGTGTGGACACCTTCGAGAGAAGCTTGGGAGCTGCCCAAAATCATCTCCAGTACGATGCCGATCGCCAAATTCCAGTCCTCTATAAATCAGAGTTCAATTTGTAAGTGCGCATAGTTTTCCAACTGTTTCAACTATCATGCTTGCAGCAAGCGGGAAATACCTAATCTGATAAGTGTCGCATTCCCCCTCCTTTTCGGTTATTACATCTACCGAATGCTAAAAGGTGGCGGTGCTGCTGGAGGAGCCGGAAGAGCTGGAGGCGGCGGTCTCGGAGGAATGTTCGGAGGATTCGGTCAAAGCACCGCTCGTCTTATCAACAAGGAAGACATCAAAGTCAAGTTCTCGGATGTCGCAGGATGTGAAGAAGCGAAGATTGAAATCATGGAGTTTGTCAACTTTTTGAAGAACCCGCAACAGTACAAAGATCTCGGAGCCAAGATTCCAAAGGGAGCTATTCTCACTGGACCACCTGGAACCGGAAAGACCCTGCTCGCGAAGGCAACTGCTGGAGAGGCTAATGTACCGTTCATCACTGTATCTGGATCTGAATTCTTAGAAATGTTTGTCGGAGTTGGTCCAGCCAGAGTTCGTGACATGTTTTCGATGGCCAGAAAGAACTCTCCGTGCATTCTCTTCATTGACGAAATTGACGCTGTCGGACGCAAAAGAGGAGGAAAGGGAGGTATGGGTGGACACTCTGAACAGGAGAACACACTGAATCAGTTGCTCGTGGAGATGGACGGATTCACAACCGACGAGTCTTCCGTCATTGTGATCGCTGCCACCAACAGAGTAGACATTCTCGACTCTGCTCTTCTTCGTCCTGGCCGGTTCGACAGACAGATCTATGTCCCGGTGCCAGATATCAAGGGACGTGCCTCCATCTTCCGTGTCCATCTCGGCCCACTTAGAACCTCTCTCGACAAGACGGCTCTCTCCCGCAAACTCGCTGCTCACACTCCAGGATTCTCGGGAGCCGATATCTCGAACGTGTGCAACGAAGCAGCTCTGATTGCTGCCCGAGACGCCAATGACGAGATCTCCTCGAAACACTTCGAGCAAGCCATCGAGCGAGTCGTCGCCGGAATGGAGAAGAAGACTCAAGTGCTGCAGAAGGAGGAGAAGAAGACCGTGGCGTATCACGAAGCAGGACACGCCATCGCCGGATGGTTCCTTCAACATGCCGATCCACTCCTCAAAGTCTCGATTATCCCACGTGGAAAGGGTCTCGGATACGCTCAGTATCTCCCGAAGGAGCAGTACTTGTACTCAAAGGAGCAGCTGCTGGACAGGTAGAATAGAATTTCACTTTCTACCGAAGTTAATTGCTTATTTCAGAATGTGTATGACACTCGGAGGCCGTGTCGCTGAAGAAATTTTCTTCGGAAGAATCACCACTGGAGCCCAGGACGATTTACAAAAAGTGACACAAATGGCTTATTCGCAGGTAAATTATTCATTTTTTTTAAATAGCAAAGAAGAAAAGACGGTTAATCGCATAGTGATTAGTCTAAAACGGGGCTTTTCTTGTCGACAGCTTCGGTGAGTCCTTCACAAACAGTTGACGCGATTCCGGTGCTCGGGTCGACATTACAAGTGCATTTCACCGGGCTCGATTGCACAAAAGTAGAACAGAAGACGGAAATAAGTAGAAGAAGGAGAAGTTGGAATCGCATGATGCCGAATGAATGAGTCTGCGCCGTTTCGACTTTGTGCTCTAGGCTTTCCTGACATATGCAGTCGATTATGTTTTTGTTGGTTCCATCGGAAATAGCGGAGAGACGACCGGAGACCGGAGACATGAGGGCAAACGGGCAAACATGTGGGAGATGCCGAAAACGATTCATTAGGATGGAAACAGAAAAAAAGAAAGTGAAAAGTGGATAAGTTAAACACAGAAAATGGATATGGAAGATGCCAATATATTAATAACGAAACGAACGGATCTATTTGCGAGTGTAGAAAAGGTTCTGTTTCTGCGCGTCTTTTGCGACCTGATAAACCTGAATGGTGCTTCTAGGTTTACCACTTCATTTGCGACCTACATCAATGAAATCGTAAGTGAATGCGTTTCCTGGTACGGTTGCGTAGGAATTGCGTGGTTGTTGTGGGGGTGGAACCGGGTATTGGGCGACAACTTGTTGCTTCTTGCTCTCCTTGAGCTCGTCAAGAAGACGTTGAATGATCGGGTAGAAGATTTTTTCAATCTGAAAAGATAGTTTTCATTGTCTCTATTGCTAGTTTTTTATCATCACTCGCCATGTACTTGGTATCTCCTGCAACGTTCGAGCCAGCGGCGCAAAGAGCAGCATACTGTTCGATTTTCGAGATTTGAGCAGCGAGAGTGGTAAGGGTGGCGTTTGTTCTGGAAATTAATATGAAACCTCTGGAAACGAGAAAATTCATGTACTGATTAGCGGCATTATAATTGTTTAGTGCGAAGGTCAGAGCACTCTTGGCTGCTTCACCGGCGTAAGCCAATGTATCAGTGTTGTTTGTATTGAGTATGCCATCGACTGCCGCAAGGAATAGATCGTCGATAAGCTCAGCTTGTGCCATCGGAGTAGCGAGTAGAAGGAAAGCGACGACAGTTGTGAATCTCATGTTGATAAGGGAAAAGCTGCGATGAGCTGATGTCGGTCTTCTTGAGGTATTCTGCTTTTATAGTAAGATGGGAAGAGAGACGGTGCCAGTGATACCTATAGTACATGGTAAAGTACGTATGAGTCACCTCGACTCACTTGCATTCTTCCATTGTCTCGTGTTCAATGTGAACACGGATCTCTTGTTCCTCATTGAAGAAAAGTGTGTATTACAGTTGACAAAGGCTATACAAATTTCATATTGCAGGTCGTCAAGTACGGAATGAGCGAAAAAGTCGGTCCGCTTTCGTTCGAAACCCCTGCCCCGGGAGAAATGGCTTTCGATAAGCCGTACTCGGAAGCAACTGCTCAGCTCATCGATCAGGAGGTATTTATATAGTCGAAATTCTGTTTTTTTTTTTCAAATTTGATCCGATGTGATTCAGGTGAGAGATATGGTCATGAACGCTCTCCGAAGAACCCGCGATTTGTTGCTCGAAAAGAGAACTGACATCGAGCGAGTCGCTTTGAGACTGCTTGAGAAGGAGATTCTTTCGCGAGAAGACATGGTTGAACTTGTCGGAAAGAGGCCGTTCAATGAGAAGAACACCTACGAGGAGATGGTCTCGGGAACCGGAGGACTCGATGAGAACGTCGAGCTGCCGAAGGGACTCGAGAACTGGAACAAGGAGAGCGAGAAGAAGAAAGAGGAGTAGGCTGTTTCCAGCAGATCGCAATCTCTGTCTCTCACTCAACACTACCACCGGATCTCGTTTCGTTTCGTCTCGATTTAGGCTCCTAATCGTTAGATAAATAGTTTTTTAGAGTTCAAGAGGAATTTTTGTCTGTTCCCTCTTCCTTTTTTCGTCGTTTCTAAATAATTTTTTAACTTTTTCTTCAGCATCGACTGGTATCACTTTCTCCTTTATTTTCTCTGTTTTTCATTGTTTTCTATATCGATTGTGTAATGTCCGTTTATCCTGTTTAGACCTTGTAAATCGGTTTTTTTCTTTATTTTCTCATAAAATATTACATACTTTTTATCGAATTTCAAACGTTGCATTCTTGATTGCTGGAATATCTTTGCTCTTCTATTTTTTGAACCAGATCTTCCAAATTGGAATATTCAGATGAGCGGAAAAGGTCGTGGAGGTGGCGGATCTTCGAACACGATGCGAAGTGTTGCCAATGCACTCGGCATCGCTCGATACGACATGGCCAAGATGATGTCGCAGCAGAAGATTGAGTCGCCGGCGTTGTATCCGGTCGGTTTTCCCGCGTTTTCTGAATCGAACAACCTCTTCTTGTTCCAGAAAGTTCAACGAGACCCGGTTCCACTTGAAATGACGACCGACATGTTGTACGTGTCACGGCTGAAAGTGGAACTGACGCAAAGGATGCGCGACTCGCAGTTCTTCATCGAAGCGGAGAAGGAGGAAGATATCAAACGGTATCTGGACAAGTATTCGGTCATCAAGCGAGAGAAATTGAATCTTGGTATAGATATCACATCGGAACTTGGAAGATATTCTGTTGCTTTTCAGATATGACCCAAATGCCATCAGAGTTGGTTTGGAAGCGATCTGCTAAACCGGCGAAAGATCCAGATGCGAAGCGTCGGAAAGTAGAGAAAGACGATACGCTGATCAAGGAGAAATTGAAGAAGTTGGAAGAGAAGGAGGGACAAACCAATGAAGAAGATGAGGAGGAGAAGCAGGAGGAGGATGTAAGACATATCAGCTGAACTCATTTCTAATAGCTGACTTTCAGAACGACACTGGAAGTGAGAAGTCTGCTGCGGAAGAGGAAGAGAATCCGTTGTCCGATGATGATAATGCAGAAGAAGACAACGACTACATCTCGAATTACTTTGACAATGGAGAAGGATACGGTGATGGTGGCAGTGACGATAATATGGATGGCGACGAGTTCTAGCACAGATTTCCAACTTTCTTTTCTTTTTTTACGGGGCCTCGTTATTTTTGTTGACTTGTTCACCATTGTTGTTGTTTTCCCTTTTCCCTTCATTTTTTCACAAAAAACTATAAATATTCGAATATTCACAGTTTTTGAAGATTTCGAACTGACGAAAAGGTGTGACGGCCTAATGTTGCGCAATATATTTCGCGCTCTATTGAGAATGCTGCCGCGGCAAATATTGGCGCATTTGAATTGTATTTTGACATTACTGTCGATCATCTGCTTTTTACATTGATTTTCCATTTTTTCCATTGCCAAATGCGATAATCTTCAGATTGATTTTGTCATTACTAACATTTGAAATACCGTCATGGGAATTAAAGGACTCTCCCAGGTTATTGCGGATAATGCACCGTCTGCAGTCAAACTTAACGAATTCAAGGCGTTTTTCGGGAGAAAAGTAAGTTCTTTCGTGCTTCTTTTCGTTGTATCTGGAGCATTTGAATTTTCCAGGTAGCCATCGACGCTTCCATGTGTCTTTACCAATTCCTGATCGCCGTCCGTCAAGATGGAGCTCAACTGACTAGTGAAGACGGCGAGACGACGAGTCATCTGATGGGAATGTTCAATCGAACCAACCGGATGATTAATCATGGAATCAAGCCGGTTTATGTGTTTGACGGAAAACCGCCAGATATGAAGGGCGGAGAGTTGGAGAAGCGTGCCGAGCGTCGCGCCGAAGCGGAGAAGGCGTTGACGGAGGCGAAGGAGAAGGGAGATGAGAAGGAAGTTGACAAGTTCGAGAGACGCCTTGTGAAGGTGACGAAGCAGCAGAACGACGAGGCTAAGAGACTTCTCGGACTGATGGGCGTTCCATTCGTCGAAGCTCCGTGTGAAGCAGAAGCTCAATGTGCGCAACTTGTGAAGGCTGGGAAGGTGTACGGAACTGTCACCGAGGATATGGACGCACTCACCTTCGGATCGACTATTCTGCTCAGACACATGCTGGCTCCAGAATCGAAGAAGCTGCCGGTCAAGGAGTTCCACTTGTCTCGAGTACTCGAGGAGATGAAACTTTCCGAGGATGAGTTCATCGACTTGTGCATTCTTCTTGGATGCGATTACTGTGGAACTATCCGTGGTGTCGGACCGAAGAAGGCTGTCGAACTGATCAAGCAGCACAAAAACATTGAAACTATTCTGGAGAATATCGATCAGAAGGTAAGGTCGAAATCCTAGATTAACTGTGTAATTAATCTTCTTTTAGAAATACCCACCACCAGAGGACTGGCCATACCAACGTGCTCGTGAGCTCTTCCGTGAGCCAGAAGTCACAAAAGGCGAGGAAGTCGAACTTGTCTGGAAGGATCCAGATGTCGACGGAATAGTTGCATTCATGTGCGGAGAGAAGAACTTCAAGTTGGTTTTTCAAAAATTGCATGTGTTTCAAAACGTCATTTTTCAGTGAGGAGCGCATTCGTGCTTCACTTGGAAAGATCACGAAGAGCCGCAATGCGGGAACTCAAGGAAGGATCGATTCGTTCTTCAGTGTCTCCACACAAGTCAAATGCGTTACTGCTGCGAAACGAAAGGCTCAAGAAGAGGCAGAGAAGGCGAAGAAGGGCGGTAAGAAAGGCGGACCGCCAAAGAAGAAGGCAAAGTAAGCTAGTTGCCGATTGCACTGTTTCTTATGATCTCATTTCGAATATTTTGTCAATAACTAAACATTTAGCAATAAAGGTAATTGAGAAAAATATTTATAATTTTATTTTAACGAGTTAATATTATTATTAATAACAAAAAAAACAATTACAGAAAAATTAACCTAATGATTTAGAAAAAAACAGTATTATTTAATTAATGGTTATTTTAAAAAGCCTTAATGATCTCGACAAGAATGACTGGCCAAGTCTCGATCAGAGCAAAGATGGCCAGACAGATGAAGATGACGATGAGAAGCCAGAGGAGAATCTGGAGACCGTAGTAGTGCCAGAAGTACTTTATGCACGGTTTAATCCGGGAGACGAGCCATGAATTGGCCCACGCTTTGCGTTCCGGTTTCTCAAGATATGGACTCTGAAAACAAGGACCGTAGAGTTGCCTCGGAGAAAAGTTTCTTTACGTGATTCGGTTCGGCGCGTTTCTTTCCGACTGGCTCCTGATCAGCTTCTTGAAGCGTCAGAAGCATCATGTCCATTTCGACGAGACCCATAATCCATCTCGCATTCTCCCCAGCGTCATCATCCTTCTTCTTCGCGTTTTGAGGTTCGTCCTGGAAATAAGAAGTAGGCATGATGTTCGGGCTGCAGAAACCAATCTTACATGAGGATATTCGTCTGTCAGCATCGGCCACCATCCGTACAAATTGCGAGCTTCGAAGAGATTGACAGTCTCGTCATATCCTTCTGGCTCGACAAAGAGCTGCAAAACGATACAAGCTGTTCCGGAGAGTTCTCACTTACCACTGGTTTCGGGAACGGCTTCTTCTTGATTTTCCTTCGTCCGCACAGACATTTCGTCTCGTAGCAGAAGATGCAACACCGGCAGAGACAGCCTCTTCTCGTGCAGCACTTCGGACATTTCACCTTCTTCTTTCTCTTTTTCGTCGAATAGACACCAACATCCGCCGGGGAGCCGACGCCTTCTGAAAATAGGAATGGAAAAGACAGAAAGATGTTTTCTGTTAGCAAACCGATGAAATCGAGAAGATCGAGTTCCATCTCTCCGAGCAATCTGTCCTTTCTGAACTTGTTCTTGTCCCACAACTCGATGACGAGGATCGGATCGACCAACTCCTCGACGGGTTTCCGGAACATCCGAGTCTTCGTGTACGCCACCACCTTCTTTTCCCACGGATTGTAGTCAAAGTTGAGCAGAAAACGCCAATTGAACTCGCCGGATCCGTCGAGAACTCGGAAATGAGTGTCCGTCTTGTGTCCCTTGGTCATTCCATTGACAAACGCCTTCACGTAAAGATCCGAGACGGGCTCGGCGAAACTTCGTTTGACTGGAATCGCTCCACGGACATCCATGACGGCGATTCGGAGTTGGTAGTTGATTGGTTTGCGAGGAGTGATGTTGAATGGAGCGGGGATGGGGCCGAGTTCCAGCTGCAATTGGATCATGAAACCACTCTTTCCAACCCCGAGGAGGGTTGGAATGAGTGCAATCGCACTCTCTGCACAAAAAGATAGTCTTACCGGAAAGACATCCACGAACATCCGCAACTCTCCCTTCTTAATCCGTCCGCATTTATCCGAGTAAAGCGGCCGCGACTCGACGTGTTCCGGAACCAGATTGATCGACCTCAAAATGAACAGCGCGATCATCTCCAGTTGCGGTCCCATGATTCTCCGTTTCGCTGCTCTCCGCACCATTCCATCCGCAGTCTCTCCGATTTTATTGCCGATCGTCTTCATCTTCTTCTTGTCTCTGTTTCTCTGCTTCTCCCACTTCTCACGCTCTCTCTCCAGTTCGAGTTCTTTCTCATCCCAACTGTCCACAGATCGATCAATGTTTTCTGAATCCGCATCATCGCCGTTCTCTTCTTTTCCAGCTTTCTGTCGTTGTTCGTTGAGCATGGCCGTCTCCTCACTGAAAATGAGAAATGGCTACAGTAATCCAAGACGCACTCACTTCTCGGTTGCTTGTATGACTTCCGAGAACCAGAATGTTATCTTCTCGATCGTTATTCCATGTTCTCCCACTCCGTTTTCCAATTTCCGAAACTCAACTTTTGGAATGGTCAACATCATTTTATAGCAGTATCTGACAAAGAACAAGTACTTTGAATAGGTCATTCCCCAACTCACGATTTGAGAATCTCCAACGGCGTCATCTGATCTCTCCATTGCTGCTCTCCCTGCACAGTATACTGCGCACTCATTCCGCAAGTTGCTCTCCATTTCGTCAAGAGTCGGTTCTCCAGATCAATCGTAGTGGTTCCAATCTCCTGATCCGTCAAGATCCGTCTCTTGTCCATTACAGTAATCTCCAGATCCTTTTCCAACGGAATAGTCACAGTCATATCGATGCGCTCACCGAATATCGGATCACAGCATTCCGAACGATACTGCTTCTTGAGGTTGACCTTCTGACTTCCACACTTTGCCTTCACATACGAGTCGACTCTTCCCTTTCTCGCATTCGAAATCAGTCCGTTCGCTTCGATGATGTACACCCTGACGAGACATTTCGTGGGACCAACAAAGTCAACGACCGGATTGATGGCTGCCGGTGTCTTGTCCTTCTTGATTTTCGAGATCAGCAGTCGACACTTGAGCTCTCCGGCCTTTTCCTTTTCTTCCGGATCATCAAAATCGCCTTTCATGGACTTTACGAAGGGAAGAGTCTCCAAGAAGTCGGAGAAGTTATTGTAGCCGTTCATCTCCTCCAGAGGACGTCGGAAGACACGAAGATACTCCATTCCGCTTCTGCAATAACAAATTAGAGTCCGATCATTCATTGCCATGCATCTTACTCGGGAAATCCGGGTGATCTGTGAAACTGTGACATGGATCCGTAATACCGGCTCCACCAATCCAATGGAACCATCGGATCTTTCGAGAGCGTCGGGATACGAATCATCTTCACAACTCTCTCGTGCTCTTCCTCGATCACCGCATCAAATTGATCCCACTTCTCGCCACGCTCGCTTTTCGACTGAAAGAGAGAAACGATTTGGTATATTATCTTAAATTGAGAATCAAACTTTTTGATTGATGCAAGACACATATTTGTGCAAATCCGAGATAAGACACGCGCCGACAAGGGGCTTCCGATTGAAAGACCTCGCATCGAAGAGGTTGATGACGAATGGAGGAGAGAGTTCGAGTGCTGAGGGGAGAATGACTTCTGCGAAGATG
>LR564203.1:4784-25371 GCA_900536345.3 Caenorhabditis sp. 39 LS-2015 | reverse complement strand
CTTTACAATTATTTAATTAATTTTTTTTAAAATTGGCATTTTTCTGTAAAACAGAAACTTTGCAAATTTAAATTTTTTTTTATTTAAGTAAATACATATATAATTTGAAATTTGAGAATTTTGAAAAAATAAGCAAAAATAAGCAAATGTAAAATATTTATTTAATTTTTGAACTTTTAAAAAATTTGAAAGCTAAATAAATTTATTATATAAAGACAATTCATTTTGGGTATTGAAAAAAATTAGGAAAAATTTTTTTCGAATTTATTGTGAAACAGAAATTGTAAAAAAAGAATAAAAAATTTGAAAAATTCAATACCTCAATTTTTAAAAAAAAAATTTTTATTCATTTATTTATTACGACTTGCAGAAATCCAAAAATTTTTGGCATTTTTTCGTTGTAGACTGCTTTAAAATTTTTTTAATTTTTTAATTAATTTCAAATTTTTTTAATTTGTTAAAAAAAATTAATTTTTAAAAATTTTTTATTTAATTAAATTTTAAAATTTTTCAGAATTTTTTCGTTGTTGAAAAATTGATTAATATTTTTTGTAAATACTTCATCATTGGAAAGACTGCCCAATAAAATTCAAAACTTTTAGTTTTGTCAAATCTAAATTTTGAAACAGCAACTTAAAATTTAAAAAAAATAAAATCTGCATTTTTTTTCAAATTTTTAAAAATTTATTTTTAGTTTTTTCCCAGTTTCAAAATTTTTTTTTTCAATTTATTCAATTATTTTTGATGATTTCTGATGATTTCTAATGATGTTTTTCTTGTTATACAAAAATTTTCAATTTTTTAAAATAATTTCTTCCAGCTGATCCGTATCACTCTTGCCGACCAGGTTCGTTGCGGAGAATGGTTCCATCTGGCAATCATTTTCAATCGATCAGTGCTCAAATCGTCGCAGGTAAATTTTTAAAAAATTGAAAAAAAAATCGGCACGGTCAAAAATCGATAAAATCGATTTTTAATAATTTTCCCTTCCTCTGTGAGCATTAAAGGTTTCTAATTTTTTTTTAAATTTATTTTAAAATTTCTCGAAACCGCTGAAATATTTTTTGAAAATTTTTTAAAATTAATTGAAATTTTGATAAAATTTAAATTAAAAAATCGATAAATCAGTGTTTTTTTTTTTCAAAAATCACTAACTCAATTTTTTTTCGAAATTGAGCTTCAATTTTTGCCTAAACTGCTAGCTATGATTACTTGACCTGCTAAAAATAAAATAAAAAATATTTGTTTTTGAATTGAATTTTTTTTGAAAATCAGATCTTCACACTGTCACCCAAAACTATTCAAGAATCCCCAAGAACTGTTCGTTTTTAATTTAATTTAATTGTTTTTTTGATTTTTAGAATTTTTACTAATTTTTATTGATAACAGCAAACCTTTAGATGTGAACCTTAAAAGTTAAAATTTCAAAAAAAAAATTAAAAATTGCATTTTTTTCAAATCAATTTTTTGCGAAATTTTCTTAGGTAAAAAGATAGAAATATTTTTGTTTTAAATTGAAAAAAAAACTATTTATTAAAAAAAATATTTTTGAAAATTTTTGAAAATAATTTTTTTTTTTCAATTTTCAATGTTATTTTGAAAAAAATTTCAAGAAAAAATGTTTTTTTTTTTTTTAAATTTAGTTCAAAAATATAAAAATAAATCGCGTCAATTTTTTAATTTTATAAGTTTCATTTGAAATTTTAAGAACCAGAAAACAAAAATTTTTTCAATTAAATAAATATTTATTTACTGTTTCAACTTCCCCTTTCCCATAGAATTCCCCGCTAGAATTTCAATTCTCTTTCTAGACTCAATCAAGTCTCACCACAACACAATTCAATATTTCCAGGTGTCCGTCTACCTAAACGGTCGTTCAATTTCCACCCAAAAACTGATGTACGTGGCCCAAAATGCGGGCGGAGCAGCCACACAACTGGCTCAGACTTACTCGGTCAACGCCACAGTTGGAACACTTCCGTCATTGAGGAGGCCGAGTAGATTACGGTAGGTTGTCAGGGAAAAATGTTAAAATTAAAGTTGGAAATTAAAAAAAAATATTTTGTAAATAAATTTCAAATTTTAATTTCACCGAAAATTTTTAAAAAAATTTGAAAATAAGAAATTCTGTCTAAAATTGAAAAAAATTAAACATTTGAAAATTTTTTATTTTTTTTAAATTTAAACTGTAATACCTCAATTTGATTATTTTTAATTTTCAATTAAATTTTTAAAAAATGAAATATCAAAATAATTTTTTTTCAATTTTTTTTTTGTTTAAATTTTTTTTTTGAAAATTTGAATTGAAAATTAAATTTTATATAAATTTTAAAATTGATCGTGAAATAAATTTATTAACAATAATTTATTAATTTAATTTTTGTAAAAAAAATTAAATTGAAAAATATTAAATTGAAAAAAAATAATTTAAGTTTTTTTTAAATTTCCTGTTTCAAGAAAAAATAATTATTCTCCAAAGTTAGAGCTCACAACTTTTTTTCCGAAAGACATAACTATCAAAAATATAATTTCAGTTTCCGCCTTGCCTCGATTTTCCTTGCCGAGGAGCCAATGTCAGTGGAGACAGTCCGATCGATTGTCCAGTTACAGCCGCATTATATCGGCAATTTCCAAACGGCGAGTCCGGAAAGAACAGCTCTGGTCCATGAGGAAAAGGTGATTTTTTATAATTTTATGAAAAAAAAATAAAATCAATCAATTAATCACAAAGAAAAGTTTATCTCAAAAAAAGTTTGTAAAAATTAATTTCAAACTATACAATTTAAGACAGTCGCATTTTTAAGAATTCAGAAGAAAATTGTTTTGAATTAATTTTAGTTCTGAATTTAAAAAAAATAAAAATAAAAACCATTCTGAAATTTTTTTTTTTTTAATAATTTAATTTTTTCTATTAATTTTTTAATCTGTCTTTATGTAATAAACAAAAATTCAATTAGCTAACATTTTTTTTTGAAAATTTTGAATTTTTCAAAAGCCCACAAGAAACGAGTCGAAATAGTTAAAACAAATATATTAAAGTATTTTTAAAACTGTAACATTTTTTCTAGACAAAAATTGATTTTTTCAGTATTTTCAAATTGGAAAAAAAATTAAATTTTTTTTTTAAAAATTAAAGAGGTTTGTTCTAATTTTTTTCAATTTTCAGTTTAAAAAAATTGTTTTTTGATGTTTTTTTCGAAAAAATTTTGATAAAAAAAATTAACAAATTCGTTGTTTTTACAGCCCAAAAATTTAAAAATAATTTCCACGGAACTCAAAAATACTTTTTTTTGTAAAATGTATTTTATATTATTATTGAGTACTACCAAAGTTTTTATTGAGTCCAACTAAAGTTAAAAATATCTAATCTCAAAATTTTGTTTTTTGAAACGGGAATTTTCGAAAAAAAAATTATAATTCAAACAAACGTTATTTTATTTTTCAGTTTCAAAACGGTTTTTTGAAAAAATTGGATTTTTTAAAATTGTTTGTTTGGTGAAAATTCCAAATGTTCATTGCAATTTCCTGCAATCCAATTATTCTAAATTTCAGATCGTCTTCTCCCTCTCGGCAGCTGCCACTCAAGAGTTGACACTGGCGAAAATCCGAGCAATGTACGGAAAAATGGACGCGGAGATATTGTCACAACATGTGAGTTTGACCAAAAAATTGATTTCAAAATTTTGAATTTTTCTTTGAAAGCTATCATACAGTTGCATTCAAAAAGTGGAATTTGAAAAATGAGTTGAAATTTTTTTTTGTGAAAAAAAAATTATGCTTGTTTGAAAGTTTTGAAAAATAAAACTACTTTAAAAAATTGATTGTTATTTCAGACACATTTTTTAATAGTTTAAAAAAAAAAATTTCTAAAATTTTCTATTATTGTTTTCTGGGAAGATGAGCTACTTGACCTTAGAAAATGCAAACCGCGACGCATGGGTCTCGCAGCGCTACAGTCAAGTTTTTTCGTCAAGTTGTTATGCGCCTTTAAAGCGGCATACGGTTTCTAACGCAATTGTTTTGATTTTTGGGTTACTGTTCTAAAGGCGCATAACAACTTGGCGAAAAAACTTGCTAGGCCAAGTAGGTCATTTTCCCAGAAAACAATAACAGCAGTAGTGAACTTCAATTTCAAAGTTTAAAAGAAAACTATTTTTGAAACCTGTTTTTTTTTTTTTTTTAATTTTCAGTTTTTTTTGAAAATTTAACTGTAGGATAAACTAGAACAAAAAATTAATTTTTTTCTGCTTTTTTTTAAATTGGCTACAATTGTTTGTTTCCTGTTTTTAAATTTTTTTTTAAATTTGAAAATTCAATTGATAAAATCCAGCTCTAACCTCAAAAAAAAACTAGTGAAAGTAAATACAGTATATTTTTCTCAATGCTCATTAATTTTTTACATTTAAAAAATTAAATTAAATTTGAAATAATCAAAAAAAAATTTCAAAATTAAAAAAAAAAACACATATTTCATTTTTCAGCTCGGTATCTCTCCGAACGACCACAGTACACCACTGCGTGTCCTCTGCAATACAATTTCTCATGCTCCTGGAGCCGGACGGACATTCGGAGGAGTGATTGTGGGATACTTGGGAATGAGGACATTCACCCCGAGGCCGGTACCATCTCTGCTGGATTCCATTGGCGGATTTGCTAGTGTTTATGGTCAGTGATGGGAAAATTGAAAAGAAAATGAAAAAATCTTAATTTTATTTTTTTGCTTAATTTTAAAATTAAAATTAAAATTTTTAGTTTTAAGACTTCAATCTGTTAATATTTAATTGAAAGGGTTTTGTGAATTGTTTGTAAATTGTTTTGTTTTTTTTTAGGTTTCAAATTTTTTTTTAATATTAAAATTTTCATCAACCTATCAATAAGTGGTATTTTTTAAATGCTAAATTATTTTTAAAATTAAAGAAAAAATCAAAAAAAATTCTAATTAAATTCTACATTTTTACAAGATTTGTTGATAATTTCAAAATTCAAAATTCAAATTTTGAATAAATAAAATTATTGCAAAATTCATCCACAATGCAAAAAGAAAACTACTGATAAAAATGAATTAATGCTTATTTTAAAATTTTGTAACTGGATTTTTTTTAAAAATTTAATTGTGAGATTTTGAAATTAGGTAATTATTTATTTTATTTTAATTTATTTTAGACAAAAAATTTGAAAATTTTTATAATTTTTTTTTTAAATTTACTAAAAATTTCCACCAACTCAATTAATATTTCTAATATTTTTAATTTGAAATGTAAAATGTTAATTTTTTAATTTTTTTAAACTAAAAAAAAAATTCTAATTAAATTCTTAAATTCTACATTTAAAAAAAGTTAATTCACAGTTTTAAAATTCTAAATTTAATTTTTAGAAGAAAAAATGAGGAGAAATTCAAGAAAAAAAATAATTTCCTATTTTTCTCAAAGAATTGAAATATTTTTTTTTTAAAATTTTGAACATTTATTTTTTTTCAATTTGAATTAATTTTAATAAAATTATATATTTTTGACATAGAATTAAAATAAATCAAAAAAAACCAATATATAAAAATTATTTTAACTTTTTTTATTTTTTTCATTTTTTTAAGTTAAAAAAAAAAAGATGATATATTTTTATATAAAAATTAATATTAAAAACCTAGGAAATTTTTTTGTCAACATTTTTCCTATTTTCAAATTTTTTTCTGCAGGTCTAATCGCGATGGCCGTGGATTCTGAAGGCCTCTACGCCTCTCTGAAATCTCTCGTCTCTGCAATTCGCTCAAATCCCAAACTCCTGGCGACCTGGAACAACAACAGGTCGTATCAAATCCTGGCGGTTCTTCTAGAAGACAAGGCGGCGATGCTCAACTCCCATATCATGCACATGGTTTTCAATGTCACCGGAACAGCGGACACGTCTCGGGAGCACGCCCCGACCATTGCCAATCCGTCGGCTTTCGAAGACTTGTTGTGCGATTTGAAGGTGTGGAGAGGGGCTCCGAGTGAACTACACAGGATGCTGCTGGAACACTTTTATGAGCTGATTACTGAGTGGGTTCTGTTTTTTGAATTTTTTTTTGAATTTGTGAAGAGTTGAAAGAAAACATTCTGTTCAAAATATAAAAAAAAATAAAACTTGATTTTGGGAAAAAAAATTTCAAAATTTTTTTTGAAAAATTTAAAAATAAAATTACATTAATAAAATCAAAAAACTGATAAAGAATTCGGAGTCAGCCATTTATAAACGTAATTATAAAAAAAACTCAATTTTTTTAAAATTCGATTTTATTTTGAAAAACAAATTATTTTTTTCCAATTAAAAAACTACAGTAAACCATTATTTATGTACGCTAAATTATAAAATACAAATAATTATTAATTAATAATTTAATAATCAAATTATTCAATAAAAACAGGTTAATATCACAATTTTATTTAAAAAAACATATATTTTTGAAAAAATTTCAAAAAAAAACTGAATTTTCAAAATTTTTCAATTTTTTTTTGTTATTTTATTTTAATTTAATTCGAGATTTTTAATTTTTAAAAATTATTTCAAAATAACTCAATACGGTTTTAATAAAGAATACTTTCAAAAAAGAAAAAAATTCGAAATTTTTTACACAAAAAAATCAAAATTAAATATATTGCCAATATACACCAAAGATTTTCAAATTTTCTACAAATTTTTGAAAAATTTGAAAGCGAAAATTTTTCAAATTTTCTTTAATTTTAATTTTTTTTTTTACTTTTTAAAACTTAAAAATTGGTAATTGGTATAATAATTGAAGTAATTTTAAAAAATCGCAATTTTTAATTGAAAAAAAATTTCAGCCACCAACTGAACAACCTCCAAGTGGTCCGTCGTTCATCGCTTCTCTCCCGTCTTCTTTTGACGATTTACGATGAGCCGGGAATGGTGAAAACGGCGGATGACGTGGTGTTCAATTTGATATCAGCTATCATTCAACCACAATGTGACAGTCGGAGTATTTTGAAAATTGGACAGATTATTGCTGCGACGCTGCCAACGAGGTGAGGGTTTTTTTTATAAATTTCAGAAATTTAAATTTAAAAAAAAACTTTTTTCTTCAGATTATATATTAATAGCTATATTTAAATATTCAAATAAAAATTATTGATTTTTAAAAATTGAAAATCAAAAATTGTTTTTGAAATTTTTTTATACCCTGCTCCAAAGCCATTTAAATTTTTTCAACCTGTGTTTTGAAATTTTTCTTAAAAATTAGAAAAAAATTATTTTTGTTTAATATTATCCCATTTTGAAAAATGTCAACGTTTTCTTCAAATTAAAGATTTAAAAAAAAATTTCAGTTTCATTATTTTTCAAAATTTTTCAAAAAAATTGAAAAATAATCTACATTCTTTATTCCTTGTAAGAAATTTTATTTAAACTTGAAATCAAAAAAAAATTCAAAATTAAGCAAAAATTTGAAAAAAAAATTCCAGTTTAAATTTTTTAAATTTTTTATTTTCAAGTGAATCCGAATTCCACGAGGACTCTCGTCTTCCGTTCCACATCTCGGAGATCCAAAAGTTGTTCGCCGAGGAAAAAGAAGATGCAGAAAATCCCCCATCCCCTCTCCATTTGGTCTATATCCGGAACCGTCTTCTCAACATCATTGCCAACTTTCTCTCCAACTCTTCCGTCCAGTTACAGCAACAAATGTGCGAGCAGATCGTCAAAACTCTGGGATTCGACTGGCTATTCGCACTAATGTCTCCTGGCGTTCACTCGGGTACCATATACTTGAGCTTGAGGATTCTGTTGTTAATTCTAAATCAACCGAGCCTCCTGGCCAAGTTTAAAGAGGGAACATCGAATGGCGGATGGCTTTCGGAAGCCGATTCGGTGGTTCGGAATAGGGCAGCTGTTGTTTTAGGTGAGCAGTTTTAGTAGTTTTAATTTTTAAATTAAAAAAAATTGAATTCACAAAACAATGAGAAAAAAATTCAATCTGAATTTTGAGAAAAAATAAATATTTTTCTGATTGTGAGAAACATTTTTTTATAATAAAATTTGTAGAGTGTCGCAACAGAGGTGGGCGCGCGCTGTCTATTGTGTCGCCAAAATTTGAATCTGCGAGCGGCTTAGTAATAGACGCAGAGAAACGAGAGAAACGAGAGACACGAGAGACACGAGAGACACCAGACACTCTCGTTTCTCTGCGTCTATTACTAAGCCGCTCGGGGCGCCGCTCGCGAGCGCCGCTGCCGAATTTTCGCTGTCTCTGGGAGACAGGCGCGCCCACCTCTGTGTCGCAATGAGTTGAAATAACTTTTCCATTCAAGTCAATTATTAAATTGAAATTTTAGTTTTTTTGTGAAACAGAAAAAAATTTTTGAACCAAGTTTTTTTTCAATTTTTGAGAAAAATTAGTATATAAATATAAATTCTGATTTTTTTTTTGCAAAAAAAATTATTTTATTGTAAATATGTCTGCAAAAAACTTTTAAGAATTAAAAGGTGAATAAAAAAAAAAATTTCAAAAACAATATTTAAAAAAAAAATAATTTTTCTGAATTTTTTTTTTAATTTAGATGGTGGCAAGGGCAATGGAAAATATTTGCCATTCAAGTCAATTATTAAATTAAAATTTTAGTTTTTTTGTGAAACAGAAAAAAAATTTTTGAACCAAGTTTTTTTCAATTTTTGAGAAAAATTAGTGAATTCTGATTTTTTTTGCAAAAAAAATTATTTTCATTGTAAATATGTGTGAAAAAATTTTTAAAAAATTAAAAGGTGAATTTTTAAAAAAAATTTCGAAATCAATAAAATAAAATCGTATTTTTTCAAAATTGTTCCATTCAGATTTTTTTGAATTTCTTTGTTTATTTTTTAAAATCCCATAGTTCAATTTTTTCAATTAAAAAAAATTAAAATTACAGTTTTTTCCATGAAATTTTGAACATTTTAATTTAAAAAAAAATTTAATTTTCACATTTAATAAATTTGAAATTTGAAAAATCAAAAAAATTGATTTTTTCCCACTATATAATTTTAAATCTCATCATCCATTTCCAGGTTTCTCCGTATCCGCCCATGGTGGAGCAGTAGGCTCAAAAATCGATATCAACCCGGAACTATCCAATTGCGGCGGTTTCGCCGCCCTGGAGCATCTAATGGCAAGCCACGCCCACCTACCGTATCCCTACTACGCAATGCTCTCGATCCTAGTCGGCCAACCGGTCAGCAACTTGCGATTCTGCGATCAATTCAACATGGAACTCGTCTGGACCCATGTCTTCGGTCTTTCCACCAATTCCTCGGTCTTCGAAGCGATTCACTCCGCCAACTTCTGCTTCGACGCCTTAATTCCGCTGTTTGCAATGATAAGAAGTGCAATTTATCAGCAGACACCGTCCACGTGGACCCATTCGAATCCGTCGACCGTCATCCAAATGATCACCTTCATGTACCAGAACTCGCCGGCGTTCTTCAATATTTCACACTCTGACGAGTTCGTGTTGGCACTTTTTTCGACGTTGGTCGAAGATACCAATGCTATGGGACAGAAATCGGAGGTGGCGAATCGACGAAGTGTCGATGGAGGAAGCCCCGATGCACAGTACTTTCAAACTTGTGAGTGTCTTTTTTGTTTTTGTTGCAATTTTTCTTCAAAGATATGAAAAATTTCTCAAGTTTTCCTCATAAAGATCAAACTTGTAAAAAATTGGTTTTTGTCTGAAAATTGCATTTTTTGGTCAAATCTGATTCAGAATTTTGAAATTAAATATTTTTCTAATTTCTTTTATTAAGACCCTAATTTAAAAAAAATTGACTAGTGATGAAGCAGAAACATTATATTGTTTCAAAAAAAATCTTTTTCTTGATTCCTCAAAACAGTAATTTTTTTTATTGAAAAAAATTAATTGGAAAAACTTGATTTCGATTTTTTCCTCCAGTCCTCGCTCAACCAAACGTGCGAATTGTTATGGATCTGCTGAAGAAGATTGTGTGCGACAATCTTCAGGTGAACACCTCGAAGACGGACACGATTATCGATGTCATTTTGGATGTGAGTTTAAAAATTTTAATTGTGAACAGTAGGTAATGTAGGCGAAACAATTTTTCATTTAATGTGTGTTTGGTTTTGAATATTTTTTGAAACAGAAATCAATTTTTAGTGGAAAAGACTTTCAAATTGAGAAAAAAAGTAACATTGTTTTTAGGAAATCTCAATTTAATTATAATGAAAATACATTTTTCTGATTGTTTTTGGAATTGCATAAACAAAACAAACTATTTAAAACTTTGGTTTTTTTCAAAAATTTATCTTAGAATTAGAATTTTAAAAAAATTTCAAATTTTTTTTAAATGTTGAAAGTTAAATTACACTGGGACTAACAGTTTTGTTAAGCTTGTTCCATTTACTCTAAAATTTTGAAACAGTGCTTTTTTTTGTTTGAAATTTAGATTTTTAACAAAAAGTTCAATTTTTTTGAAATTTGAAAAAAAATGAATTATCCATTTTTTCTAATTTTTGTAAAAAACGATTAGACACTTTGAAATGAAATATTGATCTTGAAAAATTGAATTTTTCTTTGTAATTAAAAATTTTCAACAGATAAAAAAATATCGCTGGTAATGAGATTTTCAATCGACTAAAAATAGCAAAACAAAATTTTGAATTTTCTGATTTTTTTTTAATCGTTTTTTAGCAAAAATTAGTGCATGCACTGGAAAAAAATTTATGAAAAATGCGAAAATTTGAAAAAATTAAAATTACAGATTTTTTTTTCCTTTTTTCTCCCTCGCACTCAAATCCCCAATTTTTACAGAACATCTCCGAGTCGGGCCTGACTCGAAAAACGCAAGTGGCTTGTCTGATCTCCCTCCTGCACTCAGTGCTGGAACACGTGGTCAGCACGGATCTGCTATCCTCTTCGGCCCTTCCACCCAACACTTCTCCCCAAAATATCGTTCAAATCGTCTCGAACATCTCCCAATTGGCTTCCCGAACCGTCGACGCCTTCTGGAACAGTCTTGCAGTCGGCTCCGAGTCGAATCGCGCCTTATCAACTCTTTATCACCTCCAGATGATTGCCACGAAGAAATCGGCACGGGGAGCAGTGAATTCGGAGCCAATCACGGCTTGCATCATGCGAATGACACTTTTCATCCTGTCGAGACCCATTGATTCGGTGCCCGTTCAGTTGTCGGTCTTGGACGCATTGAGCTCGTTGGTCTCGAAGCGATACCTGTTCCTGGCGTCCAACGAAGCCTGGTTCTTCGCCTCGTTGACTCATCTGATATTCATGTTGTCAGTCACACCGGACGTTCTTTATCAGGTTGGTTGGAAATTTTTTGTTTCTTTTTAAAACAAAATTTTATTTGTAAAAAATTATGAAAATTAGTTTTTTTTGAAACAGGAAACATTTTTGAAAAAATTCCATTTAAATTTTTTCATAGTTTATTAAATTTAAATTGATTTGTTGCAAATTTTATTCATAGAAAATAGACATTTTCGAAAAATTTAGAATTTAGAAAAAAAAGAAAAAATTGAATTTTTTCCACTTTGAAAAATTTAAAAATTTCTATTTTAATTTTCGAAAATTATTTCATTCATTTATAAAAAAATCATTTTTTTTTGTTAAAAATATTATTTTTGAATTTTTAAAACAATAGAAGAAAATTAGTTTTTTTTTATTTACAATTTTAAAAAATTTCAAAAAAATCAAATTTTACGAAATTCTTCTAATTTGTTATTTCTTAAAAAATGTATTTCAAAAAATACTCAAAAAATAAAAAAACCAAAATTCGAATTTTTTTTAATTTTTGAAAAATTGAAATATTGAAAAAAAAATCGACATAATTTTATAATTTTTTTTTTTTGAGTTTTCGAGTTTATTTGCAGGATATTCTTTACTATAACAAGAGGTGCGAAATTGAATTTAAAAATCTACTTGAAACCGAAAATTAAATTTTTACAATTTTGAAAAAAAATTCGAAAAAATTGAATTTTTTGTGATTTTAAATTTTAATTGTTTATTTATTTTTGAGCTTACCTTATAGCTACGCATTAGTAAAATCTAAGACTTCAAAATTCATTAGAACTCTGTTTGAAACTGAAAATTAATTTTTTTTTAATTATAATATTTTTCTTACCCCCCCCCACACCATTTTTCCTCCAAATCTCAATATTTCATTGCAGGACCCCTCCTCGGACCTGGATCGTACCTCGGCTCAAGTGGCAATGTGTGCGTGTCGCGTGTGGTCCGATGTGATTTGTGCCAAGCAAGGACTCATCGAAGAGACGTTCAAAAAGCAATCAGTCACTGATATCAACGCTGCCCGTGCACTTTTGGCTCATTCTGCCGGTGTTTATTGGCAGCAATTCGTGGATTCTCAGCTGAAAGTCAATCAAAGTGGCGGAGGCGGGGCGAATGGACAAGTGGGCGGAGCCACGAGTGCCAAGGATATTATTCAGCAGCAGATTAGCTCGGTGAGTCTGAAGGGAGAATTTTTGGAATTTTTTGAAGATAATTTTTCGAAGCAAAGGAAGTTCATATTGCTCACTTAAAAGCTTTTTTATCAATTCTTAGTGTTGAAAAACACTTTTCCCACGGAAGACTGGACTTTGGGACTTTGAAAAACAAATCTTTCAAAAATTAATCACGTAATAGCTTTATTTCTCCATAGAAACACTGAAAATCATTTGAAACAGGATTTTAATGGTCAAAAAGTGTAAGGTTTTTTTCTTAGATTTCAATTTTTTAATTTGACCATGATATTTTTTCTAATTTTAGAACGTTGCATTTTTGAAAAATAAAATTCAACCAAAGATGACAATTGTTAATATAATTAATTTTTTTGAAAACGTCAAAATTTCGAAATTCTCCAAATTAAAAAAAAAATAACCTCACAATTTTTTTAAATTTACTTTTTGTACTCTCATTTTTCAATGAATCTGCAATATTTTTTTCCCAGATGCTAGAAAAATTAATTCAAAAACTTGAAACAGAAAAAAAATATATTAAAAACGTTGAAGTTTTTCATGATAGCCAAAAATTGGAAATTCACAGAAGCTATGAGAAACAAACAACACAAATTGCCGTAAAAATTAATTAAAAAATTAGAAAAAAATATTTGAAACAGAAGAAAATTTTTAAAAAAAAGTTCAAGTTTTTCATTCAATTTTTTGAGTACAAGCTTAGTTTTTTTCAAATTTCAAAAATTTAGAAAGAGGATCGATTCTTCATCATTCATAGTTTAAAATTTTTGATTTTTGAAAAAATTTGAAACTGAAAAAATATTTAGCCTTTCTTTTCTAAAATTTTCTATTTTTTTTCAATCCAAAAATTTCCAGAAATTCAACCGCGTCGCATCGGGAATCACTCGGTTCGCCGCCAAACGCTCAATGAGCACCACAAGTTCGGCATCGATGGGTCCCGGAACGACGGCTCCGTGGAAGAACTCTTCGACTGATAAACAAGTGATATTCATGTGGCTTCGAGTGCATGTCAGTCTTATCAAGGAGCTGGTCAGGGCGCAGAGTACTAGGTGAGGCAATTTCCTACGTTCACTTCAAATTTAAATTTAAATTGATAATTTGTTTTAATACACATAAAATAATTCAAAAATTAATGAAACCGGCTAAACCTTTTTAACATTTTAAAATGAAGATTTCTCAAAAAATAAAAACTTTTGAAACAGAAAATTATTTTTTCTAATTTTAAAAATTTAAAAATTTTGCAGTTTTCATTTTTTTTCATTAAGGAAAAACATTTCAATTAGAAAAATTTCAAATAAAAAAATTTCAAAAAAATATTAAAATTTAAACAAAAAACGAAAAAAATGGAATTTTCAAATAATTTTTCAATTTTACTATCAAATTTTAGAATTTTTTTTTAAATTTTAAATTTGAATGTTTTGTTTCCGATCAAATGCCGTTGAATAAAATTTGAAAAAAAAAATTGAATTTTTTTTGAAACATTAAAAAAACTTGTTTGAAAGTAATAAATCAATCACTTGTTTACTAAATTTTGTAAAAATTTAAAAAATTGAAAGAAAAAATTAGTGTTAATTTCTAAAAAAAATTCGAATTTCATAAAATTATCGAAAATCCAATTATTTTTTTGCAGCGATCTTAAAGTATTCATAGAAAAAATGTATTTAAAAAATTTCATGTTTCAAAAAAATCAAAATTGAAAATTCTCAATTCTAAAACTAATGTTGTCACTCCAGTGTTATTACAGTGTTATTTTTTGAAAAATGGAAAAAGCAAAAACCCCGATTTCCAGATACACTGAATGGCACGCCCACGTGCGGAAATGGTGTCTTCACGATTGGCATCAATGGGAGGCGGAACTGACGAGAGAACGTGGTATTTGGGGACCGGAACGTGCGTCGAAACTCGAGAAATTCAAATTGGATCTAACCGAGGGTCCGACGACGAGAATGCGTCGAAAACTGATTCCGAATCGCAACTTCTACCACATCTACCCGTACCGCCCGCATTTGGAGGGTCCCACAGCGAAAGCGCAGCGAGCCAAAGTGGCCATCTCGCTCGACTCGAAACCGTATTACGAGGCGTGTTTGAGGCATCGAAAACGCACTCTGGACACCCGAATAATCGACTCGTCGGTATCGATTATGTCGCCGATGGACGACTCGAACAGTTCGAGTAACTTGTTGGGGTACTCGTTTACTGATTTGTCGCGTGAGTTTTTTTCTATTCATTGGCATAACGGTTTTTAAATAGGCAACTAATTGTAAGAGCAACAAATTTAAAAATTTTGAAATTTTTTTTGAAAAGTGAAAATTAAAAAAAATTGAATAAGTCGAAAAATTTAAATTATTAAATTTTTTTTTACAAGTCAAGAAAAAATTATTTTAAAAAATGAAAAAAAAAAACAATTTTAAATGTCATTCTTTTTGAACTTATAAGCTTTAAAAAATGCTACTAAAAAAATTGATTTTAGAACAAATTTTAGAAATTGAAAATAATAATTTTAAAAAACTGCAATTTTTTCAGTTTCTAAAATTTTTGATAATTTTTTTTGACTTTGATTAAAAATTCTCCCCAAATGTTGCATTTTTGGATTAAAATCAAAATTTTGATTTAAAAAAAAATATTGTTTTCAAAAAAATTAAAATTCAAAAAAAAATAGTTGCCAATTTATTTAATAAATAAATATTGAATTTAATTTTAAAATCTGTTCCCAATATTTCCGCGAATTTCAAAATTCTGCATTTTTGAAAAAAATATTGAAATTTAAAAAAAAATTAAAAATGTGGAATTTTTTTCAAATTTTTTACTATTTTCCGGATATACGATTTTTTAAATTAAAAAAAATTGGAATTTTAAGTGAAAATTTTCTGTTTCAAATTTTGTTCGAAAATTGACGTTTCAAACGAAAAATAATAAGTTATTGCTGTTTGTCCCATTTTCGTTATTTTGAAAAATCCAGTTTTTATACTTTTTTCTATAACTCGAAAATTTCGATAAAATTTGAATATTTGAATATAAAACAAAAAAAATTCTGGAAAGAAATTAATTTTTTTAAAAATCAAAAAAAATAAATCTTAATTTTTAAAAATTGGGCCTTTTTTTACAAGATTTAAAAAATTTCCAGTTTCAAATTTTTTTTTATTTTTTCAAATTTTATCGATTTTCAATGGAAGCCGGTTTCGTTCCCCATTTTCCTAAAAATTAATTTTAAAAAATGATTTGATTTTAAAATTGAAAATTACCTTTTCCAGAAATCAATTCGTCCCTAATCCGCCGTCTGTCCACCACTGCTCCGCATCTTTCCATCGACAAATCGATCGAACTGAACGAGGAGGAAGATCTGGAAGACCGAAAGGATGACGAAGACTCGATGTCGTCAGAAAAGACACCCGAGAATGGGAATTCCACGTCATCAGGTCCCCAGAATTCGGAATCCACCACCACGTCATCTTCAACCGCTTCTGGAGTGAAAAAGGAGGAGAAAAAGGAGGAGAAGAAGGAGGAAAAGAAGGCGGGGCCGGACAATCAAACACTTCTTCGACTTCTAGAGCAAGGAGAACAACTGCATTCAATGTTCCGTTGCGCCAGAATTCAGGGACTAGAAACAGCGGAAGGACTTTTGCTATTCGGCCGGGATCATTTCTACGTAGTCGACGGGTTCACCCTACTCAAAACGAAAGAGATTCGAGATTTGGATTTTCTGAGTCAGGAAATGCACGATCCAATTGTACCATACCCCGCAACGGGAGCCACACAGCCGCCGAAATCGTCGAGATTGTGCTCGAAATTCAGCTATAACATGATTCGGGAGGTTCATAAGAGGAGGTTGGTTCAGTTTTGAGGAATTTACAATTTTCAAATTTTGGGCTCAACTTTTGTGATTTTCGCTTTCATTAGCCGGCTGGCCGCGTTTGAAATCTCAACTCTTACGATCTCAGGAACGCATAATAAACGGAATCTCTTATTTGGCGCAGTATCATACTGAAAATAATTTTTCGTGATCGGATTGATTTCTAGTGGAAAATCCAACTCGATTCGCCATCTAAACAAATTTTTTACTCGGAAAATCCAATAAAAAACAGAAAATTTTAAAATTTCCAGCGCTCACCAAACTTTTCCATTATTCCTTCGATTTCGTCATAATTTCGCACATGTTCGCATAAAATGTGCCCTCTTACATTTGAAATAAGTATTTTCACTCAAAATCACAAAAAATTGAAGAAAAATCGACGAAATGACCAAAATTAGCCGAAAATCGAGAAAAATAGGCGAAAAAATAATTTTAAAATTAAGTGTCGTAAGATTTGATGCCAGGTCCGCAGACTCCAAAACCTTATAAATTACGCAAATTCACACATATTAGTCTATTTTTAATTTATAAATTTATTTTCGGAGCAATCAATTTTTAAAAATTTCTAGAAGTCAATTTCTGAATTTTGTTTATTTAAGATTTAAAATTTAAATTTTGGAATTTTTTGTATTTTTTGATAAATATTAATGTGTTAAAATAACAATAATGACAAAAAATTAATATTTTTCCATTTCAAAATTTTTTTAAGAAATTGAAAATATTTTCAAAATGTTACGTGTTGGCTGAAATAACTTTGGAAATTTAAAAAAAAAATTTCGATAAAAAACCCAATTTTTCAAAGAAAATTTTAAAAAATTCAGTTTCAAAAAAATGTGTTCATTCTTTTTTTTTAAATCAATTTTGCTTCAATATCTCTAGTTAATTCTGCTCCAGTTATTTAAGAATGTTTTCTTTCATTTCCAGATATCTCCTGCAACCGATCGCCTTGGAAGTGTTCAGTTCGGATGGCCGCAATTATTTATTGGCGTTTCCGAAGAAGATTCGCGATCGGGTTTTTGATAAGTGAGTTTTTAAAATTGCAATAATTTAAAAATAATTTTTAGAATGCAGAAAAAATGATTTTCAAATTAAATTGGAAAAAAATAAAATTAAAATTAAGAACATAAATTTTTAGAAAAAAAAATATAATTCTGTTTCAAATTAAATTTTTTTTTAATTTATTTGAAAAACCATGCTCTCTTATCGCATCTCTGACGATTTTCACATTTTTGTTTCAATCAATTATTGATTTTTTCCAGACTAACCTCGATGGCAATCAACCTGTCCACAGGCGGTTCGGATTCTCTGGGCGGCCAAAAAGCCAATGTGGCAATCGAGACGACTGGCCGTGGAGCATCGCTGCTCTCGTCGCTCATCGGCCAGCAATCAGTCACCCAACGCTGGCTCTCCGGGAATATCTCCAATTTCCAGTACCTAATGCACTTGAACACTCTCGCCGGACGCTGTTATAACGATTTGTCGCAATATCCGATTTTCCCGTGGGTACTCGCGGATTACACGTCGAACCAGCTGGATTTCACGAACATCTCCACTTTCCGCGACTTTTCCAAGCCAATGGGAGCCCAAAGTCCGGATCGATTGGAACAATTCTTGAAGCGATTCCGAGAATGGGACGATCCATCCGGGGAGACGCCGCCGTACATGTATGGCACGCATTACTCGTCGGCAATGATCGTGGTGTCGTATTTGGTCAGGTTGGAACCGTTCACACAGCAGTTCTTGTCGTTGCAAGGTGGGAATTTTTTTTTGTGATCTTTTCAAAAAGTTTGAAATTTATACAATTTTTTGAGGGTCTGGAATTTTTTGTTCAAAAATTGTTTCGAATTTTCTGATTTTTTCAATTTTGGAGAAATCTAAATCTGACCAACTTTTAGAAAAAAAAAAAAATTTAAAGATTCACGAAACTGAAAAAAAATTAAATTGCGAATTTTTTTTTTCAATTTTTCAGCATTTTTTCAAATTTTTTCCCAAAAAATCTAGAAAGTGTTCTGAACCTTTGAGAATTTTTCCAAAAAATAAATTTATTTTCAAAAATGTCTTAGAATTTTTTTTATGTTATTTTATAATTTTTTCCGATTTTTTTTTTAATTTGAAAATTTGAAAAATTTAAAATTTTTCCGATTTTTTGAAAATTCTTCAAATTTTTTTAAAAATTATTTCGAATTTTTTATCGTAAATGCCAGATGTTTCTTATTTTCCCGGGAATTAAAAAAAAAGTTTGCAATTTTTCTGAAATTTTTTGTAGCATTTTTCGAATTTTTCAACAAAAAAAATTAAAACGTTTGCTTTGTTTTTGTTGTTCGCTTTGATTTTATTTAAAATTTAAAACTTGAAATGATTCAGTTTTTTATATATAAAAGAAAAAATTAATTGAAGCTCCGCCCACTTTTTTTTTTCAAAAATCAGTACGAATCCATTTCCAGGCGGTCACTTCGACCTAGCCGATCGAATGTTCCATTCCGTCGGCGACGCGTGGACGTCGGCCTCCCGAAACAACATGGCAGACGTCAAAGAACTCATTCCCGAGTTCTTCACCCTTCCCGAAATGTTCGAGAACACGAATCAATTCGATTTGGGTGTCAAACAGAACGGAATCGCTGTCAACAATGTGATTCTGCCGCCGTGGTGTCATGGTGACGCCCGTGAGTTCGTCCGGTTGCATCGACAAGCACTCGAGTCGGATTACGTTTCGTCGCATCTTCACGAGTGGATTGATCTGATTTTTGGGTATAAACAGAATGGAGAGGAGGCTGTTAAGGTGGGTATTAAATATTTAAAAAAAAATAAAAATTTCCGCTAAAGAGGGCGCATTGCGGAATAGCGGTGCGTCGTTAAATTTGAATTTTCAAAAAAAAAATTTTTAATTGAATCAAATTTTTTTCGAAAAATGTCACTTAAAAAAAATGCCAAATTTTTAAATTTTCAATTTAGTTTTTAATTTTAAATTTGAATTTTAGAATTAGAATTATGAAATTTAATCAAAATGACCATCCGTTTTTAATGAAAAATTCAGGAAAAATGCAAAAAAATGAATTAAGAAAAAAAATTGGAAAATTGATTTTTTTTAAAATAAAAATGCATCAATTTTTAACAAATTGATTTTTTTTTTATTGCGGTTTCAAACTTTTCCGAGTTTTTTTTTCTAATTGATAGATCTAATTAAATGTTTATGTCTTAAATCCTTTTTCATTTTTTAAAAAATTTTTGAACTTCCCTGAAAATTAAAAAAAATTAAAAACTGTATTTTTTTTTTAATTTTTGAAAGAAAATTACGGTCGCTCATGAAATTTGCGAATTTTTATTTACCGTTTCAGGTTAGAAAAAAGCTTTAATGAGCTGTTCTAGAAAAAGATGTCAAATAGTAAAAATATTTCTATTAGTAAAAAAATCGATAAATTCAAAAAAAAATGTTTTTCAAATTTTATCAAATTCAATTTTTTATTTATTTTTTCCATTCAAAAAAAGAAATAAACATTAATTTTTTTTAATTCTGTATTTTTTTCAAATTTTTGAAACTGGAAAAAATTGAAATTTCAAAAAAAAATTTCTCAAAAATTTTAAAGTTTTTCCAAAAAAAATTATAAAATTGATTTAAACTATTTTTTGCTCTTCAAATATTTTCTCGAAAACTTTTTAAAAATATCAACAAAAAATTTTCACCAATTATCGATTTTTAATTTTTTTTCATTACAGAACAACAATCTGTTCCACCATCTTTTCTACGAAGGATCCGTGGACTTTGAGCGAATCGACGACCCTTTAACCCGAAACGCGACCATCGGATTCGTCAACAATTTCGGTCAAATCGCCACTCAACTCTTCAAAAAGCCGCATCCGCAGAAGAAAGTCAATATTCTCGAAGGATTCTCGAACACACCCGGCGTGACGACTTCTCGTCTTTTCTATCATGCCATTCACAACATGACACCGCCGCAGACCGTGTTCAAAGAACTGCGAAGTGCGATTGGCTCGATTCATCAGAACGACAAGATTGGAGTGGTGGCGTTGGAGCAGAACAAGGTTAGCCATCCATTTTTTTTCTCGATTTTTCCTGTTAAAGATCAATAATTCGCACGGAAAAACCTATTAAAACTTCAAATTCCTCATAGAAATCAAGAAAATCTGTGAAAAAACGCATTTTTGGGCCTAAAAATTGCTGAAAATTGAATAATTTGAGTTTCGCTAAACTAGGCGCGCCTAGGGAAATGGCGGAATATCGGAGTGTCGTTTAGAATTTTTTTTTCTCAAATTTTTGG
>LR564197.1:3941-14214 GCA_900536345.3 Caenorhabditis sp. 39 LS-2015 | reverse complement strand
AACAACATAATGCAATCGCAAAGTACGGAGAAACAATACTGAATTGTAAATGCATAAATCGGAAAATTTGAAAAATATATTTACCTTTCTCTAAAGAAAGCAACTGTTCAGGTTCAAATTTAGATGTTCGTACATTCAATTTGCGCCGGAGAGTGTGTATGTGCAAACGCGCTCTAATGAGCTGTTTGCAAAATTTGTGAAATTCCTGTTCCTGAATGTGGCTGTTGCATGACTCCAGTAAACTCCTATGCTTTCCCGTATTTCCGCATTTCGTTCAGCTATTCAGTTTTCCCACTAATCAACCCTGTGAGTCTCTGAAAGACTACTGGCTTGCCGCAGAAGGCCCATGATACTTGCTGGACGTGGCCGCCAGGCTATGCGATTTCTAGTCCCCGTCGTTTTTTTGCGGCGCGATGTTCGAAATTTTTTGCGCAGAAACAGGTTTTTCTGAGCTTTTTCACAAATATTTCTTATTTTTTTAAGTAAACTAGATTCTATTTTTCTCTTCAATCACGCCTTTTTCAGCCGCATGCCACCAAAAAAAGGACCGCGGCAACAAGTATCGGAATCGATCAGGATCCGAAGAGAGTTCCAGAAGAAACGGAGAGCGAATCCGGTGATTATCCAAACGCATCATTTGCTCGACTTTGAAGATTCCAACTGCCCGGAAGACTTTCTTTACCTCTCGCAATATGATGCACCGGTGTACAAAGAAAAGTAAGGGATAGTGGCATTATGTGGAAGAAGGAACGTTCTGATTATGTTTTCAGACCTACCAAGAAGAAGGCCCTGAAAAAGAAAAAGAAATGCGCATCCCCACATGTCAGCGACGACGAAATCAGAATTTCGAGTGACGAGGAAGGAGCCGGACAGTGTCATTTGCCGGAACGGACCACGGAGGACGACGAGAAGTTGAGAGCAATGGTTTGAGCTGATGAGTAGAAGAACTTGGAAATTACCTTTTTGGATTTCAGCAACGAATGCAAGATTCTCTGGACGATGTGTCGCTGGTGGTTTTGAATCACAACAATGTGCGACTGAAAGTTGACGAGAACGGGATGCTGGCCGGAATACATGAGAAGCAGTTGGAGGAGCGATGGAAACCCGCCGTGCATGAGGAACTTCCTGGGAACTTTTCTCCACCCAACAGTGAGTTTCTTGAGCTATAAGCCCTCGAGTAATATGTGAGTAATATAACAGTACGTTTATCGGCATTTTTGAACGTGTAACCTTTGACGATAAGGTCGATTATAAGACTGACTCCCGTATGTATTCTAGTTTATTCTCGGCATCACACGCGAACTGCAATGTACTCGTGTAATAACTACAAACAATTTTTCTCACTCTTTTTTTGGCTTGATCCGTTTGATTATCCAGGTTCATATTGTTCAGCGCAATAGAGAAAGCTGTGCTTGTCATTGATGTTTTACTTTTCAGAATCGCGCAAGAATCACAAGAAGAAGGAGAAGAAGGTCAAGGAGCTAGCCCCAGTAGGCGCACCGACTCCTCAAAAAGCAAGTGATTGGAGGCAGACGATTCGGAATGATCGTGAACGCGATGAGCAACGTAAGCCGATTTCAGGAATCTAGAACAAGATTGCATTTCAGGGAGAGCGTTGAGAAACGCGGAAATCTCGCGGTGCATCAGAATCTTCGGCACTCCTGCTTCAACTACTTTGAGTCGAATGAATGCGACAAGAAACGACCGGTTTTCGATTGTTCCAAGTAAGCTGATTGCCAAGTATGGCTATTCTATTCAAATTTGTAGCTACTCCAATCCGAATCATTTCAATGGATGCTCATCGGGACTCTAATAGGTTTTCGATGATATCGCATTTCTCGCCAATCGGTGCGAGCACCCCGATTGATAAGCTGACGAAGGGAAAGATCATAGAAACACGGCCTGTTTTTGGTGAGGGAATTGGAATTTGAGCTTTTTGATCCAATATTACCATTTCAGATTTGTCAGATGATATGGAAATTGCTGACGATTATTGTCAGCGACGACTGACAGAAACTGCCAAAATACAGTTAGTACTTGAATGGATTCACCAGTTTACCAAATGTTTTCAGGCTGGACACAGCAGTGGATTTCACCACTTCTAAGCGAGAGTCCGAGAAGACGGCCGTTGAAAAGAGCATTACACTCAAAGAACCAACTTTCAATGAGAAGTCGGAGATTGTTGGTGGCGAGGGAGATAATCGAGACGCATCTCGCAAATCGAACCATCCGGCAGACGAACCGAAAGTATACGAAGATGTCGACAATGAAACTATTCCTCCAACAACTGAAACTCTCGGATTAGCTGTAGATGATACTGTAGTTATTCCGGAGACAACTATCTCTCGAAAAGCAGAAACATCTCTAACGGATGTTCTCGCGGATTCGATTGAGGAGGAAGTAGTACCAGATGACAGTACGCACACGAAGAAGCGGCAGCGTACGAAGAGCCCCGAAACTATGTGCCAGGAAACGAGCACGATGATGATATCGGTTCAGGAGAGCGAACAGAAGGAGAATGAGGGCGGCGAGGGGAGACGTGGAACCCTCCAGCCACAGATGAAGCAGCTCCTTCGAGAGTCTCGGCTCTCCACTATGACCACGGCTTCTTCTCGTCGAGATTCAATCAACAGCCTCATGGAGGACATGTCCATCAGTCTTACGGAGATCGACGACGATTTGGCGTTAATGAAAACTCATGCGTCGGAGAACACGACACGTATGGAATCCCGTGCGGGAACCGCGATGACGATTCGGAATGACAACCCGGACGCACCTATGTTCTACCTTGCGGACATGTCCTTGAGCGTTCCGCCAACGGAGCTGAACAAACTACTCCACGTGGCCGGACAGTCCGAACCGAAGGCATGGACCAGTGTTCCAAAAGGCGCTTTCGATGGTCGGACAGTCAAAAAATTGGGAGAAGGCTCATATGGAGAGGTGTTTTCGACAAAATGGGATGGGATACCGGTGGCCATCAAGATCGTTCCGTTCGAGGAGAGCGAGGAGTTACGGAAGTACGACGGTCCTTATCATTCAGAGAAGATGCAAGTCGCGTGCGACATCATCCCGGAGCTTCTGATCATGAAGGAGTTGAGCGGGTTGAAGGATCTCACGCTGGAAAACTCGACGCCGAACTTTATCAACTTGATGTCGTCCCAAGTGGTGAAAGGTTCCTACCCGAAAGGATTACTCAAAGCTTGGGACACGTACGATGATATGAAGAACAGTGAGAACACGAGACCGTCTGAGTATGCTGGGAAGGAGCAATTGTTCATTCTATTCGTCACCGAGAATGGCGGTGTTGCACTGGAGAGCTTCCGATTGAAGAATGAGGAGGAACTGCGATCCGTCATCTTGCAGCTTGCATTGTCTCTTGTGGCTGCCGAAAACGCCCTGAGCTTCGAACATCGCGATCTCCACTTAGGCAATGTTCTCATCGATCGAAACGGAGTGGAGACTCTGTCATACAAGATCAAGGATCACGATATCAAGATCGCCGCCAAGGGAGTCAAAGTGAACATCATCGACTTCACCCTTAGCTACATGTATAAAGGTGAGTGTTGCATTCAATCACAGAATTCCTGCGAAAAGAGTGATTTTCAGATACAGCAGCAGTCTACAGCGATCTCGCCCAGGACCCCGAACTGTTCACTGGAGAGGGCGATCCACAATTCGACGTATATCGCCAAATGAGGGACAATTGTGGCAACGTGTGGGGAGAGCATCACAAGAAATCGAATCTTCTCTGGCTCGTGTTCCTGGCCAAACAAATGATTGACAATCCCGACATTTGCCCGCCCGATCTCACTGAAAAACGGAGAAAAGAGCTCCACGAATTGTTCAATCAACTCGGCGAGTACGACTCGTGCAATGACAGTTTCCTCGACGGAACTTTCTATAATCGCCTCTATCTGGATTACATGTTATGATCTCTTCATCTTCCACGTGCCACTCTTTTTTCTATTCTTTTTCTGTACAATAATCGAATTTTCGTTTACTTCACTCTTTAGTCGCATAATTTTATAAAATATCAACCAGTGTGTCGCTCAATTTGAAATCCTCGTTGCTTAACTGACAGATACACGAGTCCCTTTTGCTTACAGACAAACTTTCTTCATATAAATATCACTTCTTAACTTAAAATTTACAATTATAAAACATTCTTCTCAATCGGTTTCCATTTTGACCTCGAATCGATTCGCCAATCCGGTCGACTGTCCAGCGATTCCACCTGCCGCCTTTTCGGCCACCGAGCTCCAGTTCAATCCGAACTTGCGCGGTGTTTCCTGCATTCGGAGTATCACTTGCAGTGCGTCTGCTGCCACCGTCTTCTTCTGCTGGGCAACCAATTCGTCCGCTTGATCCAGAATATCGTCGACAAGCTGGACACAATTCACTGGCTCATCAGGTTTCCATCTACAAAAAAAACTCGTTGAAAGCTGAGAATAACAAAACAAAACCGACTTTTCAACAGATTTGGCGAGTTCCACGAACAAGAACTGTTTCGATTTCCAGGCAACTGCAGGATTCTTGACGTACTCGCTCACCAGGTCCAACGATTTCTTCGCATCGGCCGCAGTTTTGAATGTGGGCAGAGCGAGTGCCAATGCGGTCAGGTTCAGGGTTACCAATTTGGAGACTCGAATTTCTTTTTCAAGATTGGAGAGACCATCCATCTGATCGTCCGAATCTTCACCACTTCTCTCACTGAAATATCAAATATATAATCCTTCCTAGATCTGCTTCGCAACCTGATCAGCTTCTTCACATTCTCTGAAACCTTATCAGCCAACCAATCGGCCGATTCCATGTCAGAAGTCACCACGGACCAAGCAGCTACAGTAGAGAGCCCGGAGCATGCATACTCGGCGTTCTTCTTCGATGCTTCCCTCTTGATTACACTCACAATACTCGCAACCTCGTTCGGCTGTAGGCTGGCTTTGAAAGTAGATCCACCGGCGACAAAAGTTTTGCTGAGTGCGTTCAGAATTTCCGCTTTTCCGTCCCAAATACGTCCATTCAGATTTTCAAGCAGGCAAAGTGCAGCGTTTTCTGAAATAAAATTGCATATAATCAGAAGTGAAACACTGTCTTACTAGAAGTCTCGAATCCCGCATCTTGTTTCAGCTGTTCGAACACCTCTCCAACCATAACCGCCGCCTGCTTCCGAACCGCCCACACTTCACTGTTCGTGATAAGATCCGTAGCCAACGTGAGAATCTCGTTTTTGTAGAGTCGAACAGCGGAACTTGTAGACGGCACGAGCTCCGCCCAAACTTCATTCCACGCTTCTTGCTTCTGACGAGCAATTTCGTCGCCTTTTGGAACCTCACGGCATCTTTCGAGCATCACATATGGGACGATTTGGGAAGTGTATCCGCTGAGCATTTCAGCAGAATTGGATGCTAGATTACTGATGACGTGGCAAGCAGAGTTCTTGAGGTCTTCTGAAACAAAACACAAGGAGTTTATGAGCAGCGGCTGAGTTTCTCACCATCATTAGTGAGGAGATCCGCTACCACAACCTTAATCAGTTTCTTCATTTGGTTTTGTGAAACAAACTTTGCCAAATATGACAATGTGTTAGCGAATTGTTTGCGAATGGATGGGTTCCGATCACGGATTCCAGGTGTGAGACCGGCTAGCAGCTTATCTGAAAAACAGAATATTGCATAGATGAATAAGAACCTGGAATACCGCATTGGGCAGTGTGGTCAATCATAAGTTGCGGAGCACGAAGAGCCAGTTGGGTGACAAACTGAGCAGCAGAAGAGCGAGTTGACACTCCGACTGACGAGCGCAAAGTTTCCACTAACTTAGGAGTCATGTCCACGAGAACAGTTCCGTCGATCTAAATATCAGTTACAGACTCTATTTATGTCTCTAACGCTCACATGTGGCAACAGATCGTTGATAGCCGTCATCATTGGAGAGGATCTGGCGAAACTAGCACGAGCATCGTCAAGGGCTTCCATCTGTTCTTGGGTCGATCTCACTGCCAAATAGTTTAGAAGTGGAGTCTCGTTCTCGCTGATAGCATCCATCAACAGTGGAACCAAGTCGGCAATATACGGTTTAAGTTGTTTGCCGGCGACCTTTGTCAGCTCAAGAACTAGTTTCAAACAGAAGAGAGTGTTCCCCTTGACCGTCGACTTCAGAATTCCTTGGTCGATGACTGCTGGTAGTGCGATTGCTAAGAACGCATTGGCCTTCTCCAAGTTGCCAGACGATCCGAGACGAACGATGAGCTTCGAAAGAGCATCAGCAGCTCGATTCGCTGCTTCTCTCGTAGATTCCTTGACATCGTCTCTCACCCGCAACACCGATTCCAACATCGTCGGGATCAATTTGTGCATTTCCGGTGTATCGTGTCCCCGGAGAATGTCCGAGAGAGCAAGACATGCGGATTCACGAACACGAAACTCTCTGTCTGTCACCGCAGGCAGTAATTCCTTTGCGATCTCATTTGCAAACTCATCCACGACATTCTTCCGATCGGAGGTCAGAATCGCCCAGATCGACCGCATTGCCGCTTGTACCTTGGTATCCGGATCATATCGCAACCTAGATGTTTACAGTGAGTTAAACAACACTACCACATGCTTCTTATCTCACCTGAACAACTTTGGCACGAGTTGATTGAAATATGGCTCGATTTCTTCCTTCGCATTCTCCAACAACGCTCCGAATCCGTGAGCAGCACCAAGTTTAGAGTTCCACGTGGCATTATGACGGGCGAGTTGCATGAACTTGTACACGAGATCCGGTTGGTTCAAATCGGACGCCAGAGTCAGCAACTCCTGATATGTGGTGAGTTTCCCTCTGAAACGGAACTCTACAGTTTGTACAGAAATAGATCAACGTACCCTGTGGGTGTCTGTCCAAGCTGACCGCTCTCAAACAGCTTCGTGTCTCCGGTGACTTTGGTCTCCGAACGTTTTCCCTCAGTCAGTGTCGTCATCAATAAGTCGACCAACTGTTTCTTCAGGTCGCCATCAGCCAATCCGTAAACAACTCCCATTCCTTTCGAGGAGACATCTTGCGAGAACTCGTCGTTTTCAGTGAGTCCATCTGAAAATGCCTCCTGAACAGCCTTCAGAAGTTCAGCGTTCTTCAGCACATCTGCTTTCCATTTCGCAAAACTCTGCATCACAATGAGCATCCAGACCAGCTGTGCTCTACGGAAATGCTGATTCCTGTTCTCTTTCTTCTTAAAATAAACGAATTTCTGCACCACTTCAGTTCCAAAAACATACGTCTGTCAAGCTTTCATTGATGAAATCCACGATTCGCTGGTTGACAAGAGCAAGTCGGGCATCGGATCCAATCCGCTCTGCCAAAGAAACCGTGTCCCCGTCCAGCAGGTAAAAATCTCTTTTCGTCAAAGCGTGATTTCCGAGAATAGCATCGACAATCGCTTCTCCGACTATGAGTTGCAGCTCTTGTTGTGGAGGACCTTCTCCAAAACGAACAAGACTCTGAACGACGTCCTTATAGCTCGAGTCGTTGACAGAAGAGTCGACAAGTCCGCTAACCAATCCGACCACTTTCGCAGAGTTCTCCTTACTCTTTTGAGTGAACTCTTTTCTCGACACAGCGATCTTCTCGCAAATTGCAATCAATTCATCAATTAGATCTTTGTGTGCAGTTTGATCAAGAGCAGTCAAGTTGTTCTGCAAAATGAATCCAGTCGCTCCAATGACTGATTCGAGTGCGGGCGATGGGCGGTCGTATCCATTCTTAATAAATGGCAGAAAGACATTCTTGATGAGCTCATGAGCAGCCATCGGAGATCCAACTTTCGATCCGAGAACAGGCGTGATAGCAGCTGCACAAATCCAAGCAAGACCCGGAATCTCTTTTTGGAAGAATTCAGAGTGCGAAACTCTGAAAAGTTCATCTCTCGCAGCTTGATCTTCGTCAAGAAGAGCTGTGAGCAAGTAAGAAAGTGCATTTGAGAACTCCATTCTGACTGAATCACGAAGTTTCGTCACACATGGCTGGATAGCAAATTGGAAACGGTTCTTGACGTCACGAGTCTCTTGGCGTTCGCGCACGGATGCCTGGAAAGCGGCGAGGAAGCAAGAGGCGATACGGACGAGATGGACATCTGAAACAGTGGGTTTTTTGATAATATGTGAGAGGATCAATTATTAACCGTTCGAATCAGTCATGGCGTAAAGTGTCATCTCTGCTGCTTTTTCTAGCATATCCGTATTGTTCATCTCATGCATCATCCGGACGATGCGGGGAGTGACACTCATCCAATGATCGTCTCCTTCGACGATTCGAAGATGAGCTGGTTGGTTCATGACGATAGTTTCAAAAAGAGCATACAGATATCTAGCAGACTGAAAATAACAACAATATTGTCATTTAAAATCTTCTAAAATTACTTACATTTTGATGAACAATTGAATTGAACAAAGTTTCTGTCGCTTCTGGTCCACTTCTTCTAAAGTCCTTCTGGAGACTGCTCCACAAGAATCCGATGACTAACGGAGCTGGGGGAACGCCTTTTTGCAGAGACTTTTCTAGTTGACGGAACGCTTCGGATCTGATCGGATCTCTTGGATCGCCAGAAGCCTGCAGTAGCATCCAGCGAAGATCCATGTCGTCTTCGCCGATGAGCGCTTCGGCGTATTTCAGAGAGACCAAACGACAACTCGGTCTTTCCTGAAAGAAGAATTAATGAAGAGAATTGATGGAAAGCAAATTTCATACTGATGTGATGTGCTCTTGAATCGCAACTCGCAACGCTGCCTTCAGATCGTCTTTATTCGATTCCATGATCACTGGAAGCCACGAGGAAAGACAAGAACCAATGGATCCTGCCACGTCTTCAACATTTTCCTGAAGAAAATGAGAATGCACTTCTGATTTCTCATCTGTTCAACATACATTTTCAAGATCTCTGAATAACTTGACGACATATTTACTGTCATCAATGATCAGACTCGGTTGTCGAGTTCCAAGAATTGACAGACATTTGTAGACTCCACAAAGCGCCACGTTGGTCTGAATACGTGGAGGAGTAGGTTCTTCATTCTAGAATCACCATCCCCTCCCATGTTGAGAATGTGTTTCTTACGATAGACGAGGGGTAGTTGGTCAAGAAATGAAGAGAAACTAACCAATGAGATCACACGAATCACGTCGTTTAGCTTCTTGAACATCAGCCCGGAGAACGGTTTCAGGGCTGAAGCCGGCATTTGTTCGACGACAAGTGCGAAGAAGTTCATCACCAACGTCTGAACTTTGCCGCTTCCACTCGTGCATCCATTCATGCAAATCTGGAGGAATGAGGTTATATCATATATTCGAAACTTTACTCACTTTGATGTTGTTCATGAACGTAACCGGAGCTACTTTCGACTTGCCAAGATACCCGAGAACCGCCTCTTGAACAAATTGGTTACCATAATCGATCTGGAAATGCAAATATTGGCATGACTGTTCTTCAATTCTCATAGTTCTTCCTTACAATTTTAAGAGGGTCGGTAACTTTGGTGGTTCCAGCTTCTGAGCCCAAGTAGGCTCCCATCAGTTTATCAACTACGTATTTATCGTTCACCAATGTCTCTGTCGGCAGTTTCTTCAGAAGACCCTCCGCGATGCTATCAACTCTGAAAACTTTTATTTTCAGTCAAACTGATATACATTCAACAAACTCGTTCAATCTGGAAGCACTTCCAACCACAATTAGAGGGAACGCGACCTTTTCTTCGAGAAGTTCTTTGCCAAGAATTTTTAGAATTGTGCATTTCGTCTGAAAGTTTTGATTTTCAGCCTTTGAAATAACAAACCAAATTCTTACATCCGAAAGATTCAGGTGCTCTGGGAACAGCTTCTTTCCAATTTGAATGTATTCTTCTAAACTGATTCCAGGAAGCTTCGGTTTCGGATTCATGCCGGGAATGCGCTCAATAGAGTATTTAATTTCATCGCTGAAAATGAAAATAGACTTTTTCTGAATGAAATTTTCAGAAATACGTACACAGTGCGAGCGGAAAACATGAGAATCGCTTGGAAAGCACGAGCAAGAACCTCCACACCAGCTGAATTGATCTCTATTTTGGGCCAGTTCTTTGTTTCCATAAACGCCAATTGGTGGAATGCTGGCATACAAAGGCCCATGAGACTGAAAAAAACAAACGTTTTACTTCCAAAGACAAAAACCCAAATACTCACTCATAAATATAGTTCAAATCATTCGGTTTCCTGCCAATATGTCTGAGAAAAACCGGTAGAATTTTGACGATCTCATGGG